>CAJNIZ010046156.1:24950-35194 GCA_905231905.1 Symbiodinium pilosum | reverse complement strand
ATTATTAGGGGGGTGGGGGGTTTTATTATTAGGGGGGTGGGGATTATCTGCAAAGCTGGGTTTAGGGTTTACATAGGGTTTAGGGGTTTAGGATTTAGGGTTTAGGGTTTAGACGAATCCGGGGACCTGTTCAACACATTTTTTGCTTCTAAAAAAATGGGGCCCTTAAGGGGCCAGGGATGTGTTGGAATTATCTAGGGGTCCTGGGGGGCGTCTAAAATGGGGTCTATACGGGCCTTTTGGACGAACACTAAGTAGATTACAGCGCCTAAACCCTTAACCTGAACTCCCTAAACCCTAAACTCCAAGAATGCCAAAACAAATCAAATAGCTCCTAGCTCGGGATGACAAACATGAAGCTGCTTGGACTTTCAAAGTAGTTGTACGCTGACCATACGATTGATACTAAACATCCTGAATGACCGAAAATATTTGGTCGAATATGGCAGTTCTACCATACTAACTTCTAAAGTCGTGCAGATTTTGTGTATATGCATTCAGCTGATACCTATTACCCCATTGCAAGCCCCCTAAGTCCGCTTGTGATCTGCAAGCCCGGATCCGTTTAGGAGGCTTGTGCGCTGTAAGCTGTTTAGGGTTTAGGGTTTAGGGTTTAGGGTTTAGGGCTGTGCTTACGGATCTTAAGGGTACAGTTGGCATGGCATGCCAGAAGCACCATCAGCATGAGAGCTAGTTAAAGGCAAGTGATCTTCTGGGCTGTGAAGAAAGAAACTAAATCCTAAACCCCGAACCCTACATTGAGCGGCTTTTTACAACATAAATTGCGTGCGTGCCCAGTGTATGGGCGAGGCCGGGCGTGTACCTCAGGGCAGGGCGGAAAAAACTACGTTAAAGTTTACGGTGTCAGGGTTAATTTGAGGTGCAAGCAAAAGGCGTTCCATGAATGCTTTGGGCAGCACATATTTCTGTGTATCAGGCTGAACTAATATACACGTTTTGCGGTTTAGGGCTTCTCATTGGAACGCCGTACGAAATGCGTCAAACACGGTTGCTGTCAAGGAAGTTAAGCGCACTTCCCATAATCTGAATGTTTAATGGACATTGCACTAACCCTGATTTCGGATGCCTTAACGGTAACCTAAGCTCGAAACCGCATGTTAATGGTCCCACGCAGCGATAGAAACATTGTTGAGGCTATTCCACAGCATGGGGTTCACAAAACCAGCTCTCCGCTTTGGGGCTTCCATGGTGTTTCCTATGACAAGATCTTCAATATCTAGTTGCGGGTTCAAGGCTCTTGTACAAGGCGGATTCCGGGGGACCCCGCAAAAAGGACTGCACTTCTGAGAAACTCCAACAAGGCTGCATAGAAGTAATCCAGGCTTCTAGGACCGTTTTCCGTGTTGGGGACCCCTTATTAGGGTCTGCCTGATTGCATGGCCGCGAGGCAATCGTGATTCATCAGCAACCAAGAGTGGCTTGGCTGGAGGTGGATATCTATTTGCCAAGTACTAACTCTAGACCCTGAACCCCGAACCCTACACCTTCAACCTTTAGACCCCAGACCCTGCACCCAAAACGCCTGCGTTTCAACCCGAAACGGGCCTGCTTGAGCATAGCCATCATGGCATTCCTTGCAAGAGAGCTGGGGCGTTAAAACTAATTACGGTAGTCTTTCATGAGGCTCATATGGTTAAGGGTTTGGGGTTTAGGGATTTTGGATTTAGGTTTCAGGGTTTAGAGGTTTTGGATTAACGGTTTAGGGTTGGTGCCTGTGGTTGGGGGTTGAGTGTTTTAGCTTTGGGGTGAGGGGTTGAGGGGAGATGCCCTGCGAACCGTATGTAGGGGTTCACTTTGCATCAACTAGTGTGAGCTGTATCCTAGGCTGCCACACCTCTGTACTAGAACCATAACTATAGTCAAGTAGGATCTAAAGGTAAGCCCTGAATACTCAACCCGAAGCCCTAAACCCTAAACCCTACTGGTTCTGTGTCAGAGTCCGAGCTTCCTAACTGCATCTCAGACCGTTGGGATTGCAAACGCTGAGGGCCCCTTCCATGAGAATAGGGTTTTGGGTCATGTTGCTGTCTTACGTACATTATAACAATGAGGCCCATAAGGGGATGATACCTTAAACCCTAAACCCTAAATGGCTAATAAGGCTTCCATCTTAGCTCAGCGGCTTTGGCCCCCTTTTCAAACCCGGATTGATGTAGGGCTTACCGCGTAAAACCCAGAAGACCTCCAGCAAAAGGATCCTGGGTTGCTGTTGAGGATGTTACAAATAAGGAAAAGCATATGAGCCATAGTCTAAACTCCTTAAAGGCGGGTCACATAGGGGAATCTATAGGGGACTACTATAGGGTATATTAGGGGGGATACTAGGAGTTTTTGCTATGGCTCATATTATCCGTGTCATGGTAACTTAATCTGAGTTCCTCTACAGCAGCCCAGTGTAGTACACATGCACATCTTTATACAAGGAATCTACATACGACCATGATCTTAATAGTTGCTTAGGCCACTGTGTTAGCTTAACCCCAAGTGTATGTAGAACTGTCTGGCTCTTTTTGCGGGTGGTGTGCCCTTATTGTCCGCGTTGTGAAATCCAGGAAAGGTCTCTCTGTTGCACAACCCCGCCGTGTTGGTCGTACCCTTGACGGTTCTGTGTTCTTCACAACCAATACCCTAAGCCTTAACCCTAAACCCTAAACCCCAAAACCCTAAACCCTAAACCCTACACCCTAATCACAACCCCTGGCAAATGCAGGCTGAGGCACATGCTGGCAGCTCCCAGCGCTTGCTTCCGCCCATCCCTCTATTCGCCCGAGCCAAAGGCTAGCGAAGCTAGATTGGGTTATGGGGTTAGGTTTAGGGTTAAGGATTTAGGGTTAGATCAATGACCTAAATGGTTTTACTCACAGGGTCCAAGTGCCCAAATGAGGGGTTATTTGTTCCCAAATACCATTTAGATTGTATTTTGGGCGCGTAAAATCTTACTACTTGGGTACTTGGACCCTTAGGGTTACGGGTTCTGGAATAAACCACCAGTAACCCCTTAACACTAACAGTACCCTTCCTGACGTTCAGCTTCAGTAAGGAAAGGCCAGGATGAAAAGGGAAAAAGGTTACTACTGGGGCACCTAGTACCTAAATGTTAGGGCTTAAGGGTCCAAGGGGTCCAAGGACCCAAATGATAGGGTGTTAGGGCCCAAATACCATCAATAGTATAGTATTTGGGACCCAAAGCCTTACTATCTGGGTCCTTGGACCCTTTGGGACTCATACCACCGCACACTGCTGCTAAGTCGTACATTCTGCCGGGATCTTGGAAGGCACAGCGCGAATCTTCAACCCTAGGCCCTAAAGTTGAAGCACGTGGTCATGCCCTGATTTTCACGGGTTTACGGTTTAGGGTTTAGGATTTAGGGTTTAGGGTTTAGGGTTCGAAATACAGATTTGAAAACACAAGCAAGGGGCCGCTTTGAGAAGAAAAGACCTTCAGACTCCGTAGAGGCTGGAAGCAAGCATCCCCGATTTATGATATTGTGCTATGCGTCCCTGGCACATGTGGTTATATGGGGGGCTATGCCGGGACTGGCAGACTATAGCTCAAATGGAGATTTGGTTTCTAGACCTGCCGCTTAGAGGGACGACCTTTGCTGCTGGAACATGCCTGTCGCATGGGTGCGTGACATATGCCGTTATGGCAAATTTGCCTCGGTTTTAAGGTTTCGAGGTTAAGGTGTCAGGTTTAGTCGCAGGATAGCTCCGACAACCCCCGAGGTGGTTCACGGGGAGGTGAGGGTGACGCAATTACATTAGGACCCTCAGACTTATGAGTACCATGAAACCGTTAAGCCAACTAAATAACGCCTGTTCACAGGCGAGCTTGGACATGGAACTCCATCTGAAGGTTTAGTGTTTTGTATGAGCAGGTAGGATAAATGCTGGTATAACCCCCCCCCCAGTGCGGAAATCATACCCCTGCTATTCACTACCCCGAACATTGGAATAGCCCTGATGCCATTTTACCGCGACAACCGCGACCGGCATTCACCTGTTGCTTGAGAATCATATGTTGCTGCTTTGGATTTTGGCCACGCAGTTGTACTCAAAATTTCCGAAGGATTCTGAATATGGTAGACTCTAAACCCTAAACACACATCTAAAGCATCAAACCGACAACTCCAACCTAAAGGATTGCCAAACCAGAACCCCTGCTGAGCTTTAGTCACGAGTTCCTTGTGTGCTTATTGAACATGGGTTCCTCATCTGGGAATGTATGAAGGATTGTACTAAACCACCGACACCCTTGATGGACCCAACCCCGGGCCCTGTTATTGACGTAGCTCCCCCAGGCCCTACACCATGTATCCTATAATATCCCCATATAACACCATCTTCCGCTTCAATGTCCATGTTCTTCTCCATGTGATTCTCCATTATTGGGGTCATATTCTCAGACCCCTAAGTCCTAATCCCTACTCCCCCAAACCCTAAACCCCATATAGTAGCTATATAAACACCATATCCCCTTGCTGGGCATTTGACTGGCTCATGCCATGGCCTGAGACCAAAGTGCCAGCAGCAAACAGGAGTTCCCCGGAGGTGAAACAATGAAACAATAGGGTTTAGGGGTTTAGGGTCTAAGGTTTGGGGGTTTAGAGTTTAGGGTTTGGGGTTTAAGGTTTGGGGGTTTAGAGTTTAGGGTTTATGGGTTAGGGTTTTAGGGTTTGGGGTTTGGGGTTTAGGGGTTTATGGGGGTTTAGGGTTTATGGGTTAGGGTTTTAGGGTTTGGGATTTAGGCAAAAATTATCATCCCCGTGTTTCTGAGATAACAAAATTTGGTGTTAGGGCCTCATCCCTGCAGGGATTTTGGGGTTTTGGGGTTTAGATTACAAGGTTCATAGGGGCCATTGTCTAAACTCCCAGTATCCCCCTTAATAACCCTTATAGTAGTCCTTTTTATAATCCCCTATATAACCCCCCTTTCAGGAGTTTAGACTATAGCTCATAAGGTTTTTGCCTAAACCCTAAACCCTCAACCCTGAACCCTAAACCCTAAACCGCAAAGCAGGATCGTACTGGCTAATCCAGGAGGATTACTTTAGAAATTGACCACTTCAGAGATCAGAAAAGCAAAGTTCGAAAATTCTACTGTTGGGGTTGCCAGGGTGTAGAGTAACAGTGGAAGCTTGAGGATTAAGGCTGTGGGGTGCAAGCTATGCCGTTTAGGGCCCAGGGATTCCTATTATGGTATTGTAGGTGCCTAGATACTTCGAAAAGGGCTCCGGGCTGCAATACATTTTTTTTTCAAAATCGTAACGGGATCGTAGTTTAGGGCTTAGGGTAAATTACAAAGCAAGCATTGTAAGATTGGCGGTATTCATGAGTCTACACTCACCCCTCCCCCAACAAATTCAACCTATTAGCCTTGTTAAAGAATACAAGTTTGCTAAAATACCACAATGGAATATTCAACATTAGGTGGGCGTGGATTTTAAGAACAGGGGAAAGGATAGAAGTATGAGTAACTGTACTAGTAATAGTTAGTATCATGGTAGTACTAACGGGTATAAGGCTACAACCCTATACCCTAGATGAAGCTTGAGAGACCTGACCCACTGGCCTTGTCCCGCAGCTTTCGTGCGCTGGGGCGTCTACGCGCTGAGTCTGGGGAAGCTCCTCCGTTAATTCCCGAGAACTTCTAGAGCCCCTAAAAGGAAGGCAAGGTTTAGGATAAAGGGGTTAGGATTGAAGGTTTAGCATTTAGGGTTTAGGGCTTAGGAAAACTCAACGGAAGGTACAGAACATTTCCCACTTGAAGGGCTCCGGAAGTGCTGGGTCCGGTTCATTGCTGGGATACTCTGAGCAGCTGTCATGCTGATGCTTGTTGACCTAGACCCTACATCCGAAACCTTAAGCCCCTAAACTCTAAAACCTAAAACTCTAAACCCTAAGACCAAAAACTCTAAACCCTAAACACCTTAAACCCATAAACCTTAAAACCCTAAACCCTAAACCTAAAATTCTAAACCCTAAAGCCTCGGAACCTCATTCCCTGAAGTTCAAAAGTTTAGCACCCAAATCATGATCTCTCAACTAAATATAAGGCCGCCTTACACGCTAGATCCCACAGCTTAAAAACCCAAGTCCCAAACCCTTAGCCACAAACGTCCCACCCGAGAATGAACCGGCAGTTTGCAATCCTGACTTTTGGCAGTGAGCCCGCTCTCCTTGGGAGACGGCTATGCAGTTGCATAACGAAATTTTTAAAAGTTCAAAGGGGTCGCGACGTCTGGCGCGGCAAAAGTCATAGACAAAAATGGAAGCTCCGTGTAATCCCTAAACCCTAAAACCCCTCAAACCCTAAACCCTAAACCCTGCACTGGTCTAAGTATCTGGTGGTCCAGCATGCTAACGTCATGCAGATTGTTCAGTACCCTAAACCGTTTAGGGTTTAGGATATAGGGTCCTTAAACCCAAATCAACTGTAGCCATCTCAATGTGAGCTATAGTCAAAATTCCTAGTACCCCGCCTGAATAACCCCTATAGTACTCCCCTATATAATCCTCTATATACTCAGCCTGTAAGGAGTTTAAGCTATAGCTCATGTAGTTCAGTGGAGCTTCCATGCCAGCTTGGCGCTGTGTAGCTTTTTGCAACAGCTTCTTGCTGCTCGTGCGGGAGGAGTAAACTACCTGCCAACCTTGCTTAGGCTTTAGCGCTTAGGGTTTAGAATTTAGGGTTTAGAATTTAGGGTTTAGGATTTAGATGTAGGAACTAGAGTTTAGGATTCAGCGTTTCGGGTTTGGGATTCAGGGTTTGGGATTTAGGATTTAGGGTTTCGGGTTTAGGGGTTCGGTACTATGTACCATTGAACAGGGTTAGATGGATCTTGGTTACCCCAGCCTTCACAGAGTCCGGACCCTACAACTACCATGGGGCTCTGATAAGGCCCTGGTTATAGGGAATCGGGTTTGGGGTTTAGGGCCGTCCCCGTTTCGAGTAAGGAGTCGATCTTAGCCCTCCCATATCGTGACCTCATGATCATCATGTAATTAATCCCTAAACCCCAAACCCTAAATCCTAAACCCCAAATCCAACTGTCAGCCTTGAATCCTCAGCCTGTTGCCTGTGGACTAACTCCCAAACTCTGCACCCGACACCGTTTATGGCTTAGGGTTCAGGGTGTATACATCCGAAGACCTCAATCCTAGGTTCCGAAGGCCAAATCCTAAGCTAGACCCTATAACCTTAACTCCATCCTAAAACCTCCGCCCTGAAACCCTAAATTCTGAGCTTTGGGGGCTTAGGGTCTAAACGCAAACAATACAGCGGGTTTCCAAGTCATCCTCCATTTGCTTTTCCATCTGATGCTCCATCATCCCCAGATATCCCCACATATCCAACTCCTTTAGCGAAAAGTGGGGGCTTCCCAAAATTAGGGGTACCATTTTGGGGGCCCCTATAAAAAGGGTTGCAGAACTTTGAGATCTATATTGGGATCCCCCTATTTAGGGAAACTACATAACCCCTTAACCCTAAACCCTAAATCCCGCAAACCCTAAACCCTAAATCCCTAAACCCTAAAACCCTGAAACCCTAAATCCCTAAACCATGTATTTCGGCCCGCAGGAACTCTAGTCGTCATGCTCTGGCATCTCACCAGGCATGCCAGGCAAAACACCATCCTGTGCAATTCTGGTAATTCAGGGTTGAGGGCGTAGGGCTTTGGGTCCAAGGTTTAAGGTTTAGATCGCAGGGTTTGAGGTATGGAGTTAGCCTTTATTTCAAATTTAGCCGTTGGGGGTATTGAGGTTCAAAGCTTATGGGGAGAGTCCCAGGTGAGAAAATATCCCTAAACCCTAAACCTTAAATCCTAAACCCTAAACCCTAAATCCTAAACCCTAAACCCTCAACCCTAAACCCTTATCCATGAGCAAAAGAAAATGGAGCTCAACTTTGGTCCAGCATCAAGCTTTTGCATACTTTTGACCCGCATCTCCCGAATGATGCGAGCGGACGTCCTAAGACGCGGCTGAGTGTTTAGGGTTTAGGGTTTTAGGGTTATAGGGTTTAGGTTTTAGGGTTTTAGGGTTTAGGGTTTAGGGTTTAGGGTTCAGGGTTTTAGGGTTTAGGGAAAAACAGAACATGTTGCCGTTGCTTGCGCTTGACCGAACCCTTTTAGGGGCTTTAGCGTTACAAGGGCATTGGAGATAGGTCTTCGTCATAATTGTAGAGTCTAGGATAAGCATGCATACCCCTATATCTCACACCCTAGGCCTTTAACCGTACACCCTACATCCTAAACCCCAAACCTTTCACCCTAAATCCTAAATCCTAAACCTGCAGTCCTACACCTGTATAATCCTGAACCCTGAAACCTTAATCCTGAATCTTTAATCCTAAATCCAAAGCCCTTAAGCCTAAACCCTATATCCTAATCCCTGAAACTTTAATCCTATATCCAAAGCCTTTAATCCTAAACCCTAAATCCCAAACTCTAAACCGCAAATCCCTAAACCCTAAATCTGAACCTGTCATCCTAAATTCTGAACCGTAAATCCCCCAAACTCTAAACCCTAAACCGTAAATCCCTAAACCCTAAATCCCTAAACCCTAAACCTACACCCTAAATCCTAAACCCTAAATCCTAAACCCTAGCCCTGTAACCCAAACCCTAAATCCTAAATCCAAAGCCTTTAATCCTAAACTCCTAAATCCTATGCCTTAAATCCTAAACCCTAAACCTTTAACCCTAAATCCCTAAACCTCTAAACTCATTCAGTGGGCATGTTGCCTGACGGCACTGGAAGCAACCCAGTAAGAGGAGATATTCCTGATGTAGGGTTTAAAACCCTAAACCCTAAACCCTAAAAGTTTAGGGTGTTGGATTTAGGCTTTTGGGTGATCTAATGTGACTTTATAGTGTGGTCTATACTTGGAGGCCCATGGGACTTAGTAACTACTTATAACTGGGCTTACAACCCTACTTATAATCCCCCTAGATGGGCTTCTAGGGGTTACCCCAATTATAAGTAGGGTTATATTCCCAGTTATAAGTAGTTACTAAGTCCCATGGGCCTCCAAGCAGTATCCCAAATACTAGTCTACCCAACTGAGAAATTCCATACATGCAGGGGACCCATCCCAACCTACGATTATCATACTTATAGGACGCCAAGAAGGGACCGCTAGGCTTTAAACCCTAAACCCAATCTAACCCTGCTTCATTTACCCCAAAAACACCCAAACCCCACAGCCCAAAAAACACCTACCTAAACTCCGAAAGTATGTAACATAACACCCACAAAGGCCAATATTTTAGATACTGTTGGGGTGCAGGTAGTCCTCAAACCCTATATCTCAAAATTCTCATATCCCTGTATGTCTCCCCATGCTCCCTATATAAACCCTACAACACGGGTAAACCCATATTGGCCCATATATCCTCATAGTTACATCCCTACATAGCTCCTGTGTCGTTATAAGGACATGTTCATGTAACCATCCATAGCCGCTTTAAAGGAACCTGAAGATCCCAATGACAATGCAACCCCATGAAACGGCTTGAAAAGGAACCCTAGACCCTGAACAATGAGCCCTAAACCCTTAACCCTAAACCCTAAGCCCTAAACCCGAAATCTTCTCCGCGAAGCGAAGGGTTCACGTCCAACTGCTCCGGCTCGAGCGACAAATCCGAGATCTCCCCAATCGACAACCGATTCCTGGGTCAACGGTTTAGGGTTTAGGGGTATAGGGTTTTGGGTTTAGGGCTCATTGTTTAGGGTTTAGGGCTCATTGTTTAGGGTTTAGGGTTTCGGGTTTAGGGTTTAGGGTTTATCAGGTCCGGGGTTTCGGCAACCGATTCCTGGGTCAAGGTTTGAGGAAGTTGTGCGGAATTGTTAGGCAGGTCTAAACCCTAAAACCTGAACCCTAAACCCTCAAGCCCTTAAACACTAAACTCTAAACCCTGAACCCCTAAACCCTTAAATCCAAAACCCTTGAACCCTAAACCCCAGAGCCTTAACCCTAGGCAGGACTAGGGTTTAGTGGGATTAGGGCTTTTAGGCTGTTGGTCTTTCTGGGTTTGGGGTTTGTAGGTTCCAAACGAGGCCAGAGTCGCTTGGTCAATAAAGCCACCCGCTTTGCTTAGGGTGAAGGGTTTAGGGCTTACCTGGACCCTGGATGTCCTTCCTTTTTGGGGTTCTGTCCTACAAATTTATAGGGTATATCCCCAAAAAGGAAGGACATCCAGGGTCCAGGTAGGGTTTAG
>CAJNIZ010046156.1:0-16110 GCA_905231905.1 Symbiodinium pilosum | reverse complement strand
TCTTTCTTTTGCTCTTTGTTTGCTTCTTTCTTTCTTTCTCTCGTTCGAGGGGCAAAGAACCAAGAGCCACGGAAAGCAAGAACTTGTAGGAAATCCTTAAGGGGCGAGCCAAACCAGGGTAGAGCCAAACCTTTGAAAAAAAAAACATGGCCCCTAAAACCTTAGCCCTAACCTTAAACTCCCTGAACCGAGTAACCCTAAACCCAAAACCCTAAACCTAAAAGTCCTGGATGCTCGCCCGAAAGTGCTCCCGTTCTACCAGCTTTCTGACCTTCATGGTGTGGGCATAGGACACGCCACATGTGCCACAGTACTTCCTCACCTGGCTATAGTGAAGTAGGGATTAGAATCTTTTTGAAAAAACAACTCTAGGGATTAGAGTTTAGGGTTTAGGGATTTAAGGTTTAGGGAGTTAGTTTGGTGGGTCGTCGTGTTAGCCCAAATTGATGTTTTCCCGAAATTGGGTTCTTATAGATATCCAAAAATGGTACCCCTAATTCTGGGAAACCCCTAGAATCCCCCAAATATCCCTGCCAGGAAGTAGCTAGTGTTTGGCGGTGATTGAGGGGCTTCATTTTCCATAGTGCCTCTGAGAGAACGCCCCAAAATAATGCCTCTGCTACACTCCTCAACTTCCTCCTAACCGGCAGAAAGTCACCGAATCAAGGATTTGCGTCATCTTCCGCGTTTTACGAGCAACGTCCGCCATCAGGTTCGTCAAGACCTTGGGGTTTGGTGTCTAGGTCTTGGGGTTTACGGTTTAGGGTCTAGGCTTCAGGTTTTCGGGGTTGAAGGTTCGGGATCAGATTTTGGGGGGTTGTGGTTTACGGTTAAGGATTTAGGGGGTTGAGGTTTAGGGTTCAGGCTTTTGGGGGTTGTGGTTTACGGTTCAGGGTTTAGGGGGTTGAGGTTTAGGGTTCAAGGTTTTTGGGGGTTGTGGTTTAGGGTTTAGGGTTCAGGGTTTCAGGGGGGTTTAGGGTGTAGGATTCAGTCGGTGTGGAGCTGTGCTTGCATCAGGAATCTTTATGTATATATATGTAAGCCCTATATCGTAAACAGTGTCCCTAGCCAGGTTACCAAGTATTCCTCCATAAGCCCTGAACCCCCAGCATCCCCTAAATCATAAGAGTACCCTGTTTCCTAATGGTCAGCTTCAATAAGGAGACCCCAAACTAAAAAGGGAAAACAGCTACTACTAGGGTACCTAGCCATGTGAGCTTTAGTCTAAAATTCCTAAACCCTAACTCCTAGCATCCCCCTCAAGAACCTTGCAGTACTCCCCTATCTCATCCCCCCTCTAACCCCCCTTGAAGGGTGTTAGTCCCTAAAACCTTAACCCTATATGAGCCCCTTTAAGGAGTTTACACAATAAGCCCCAAACCCTGAACCCTGAGCTCTGAAACCTAGACCATAGACCCTGAGCCCTAATTCCTAAACCCTAAGCCCTGAGCCCCAAACCCTAAACCCCCAAACCCTAACCCCTAACTATTGGAAACCCTAATCGCTATAAATCCCAGTATAAACACAGTTTCCGTTTCATCTTCCATTTTCGTTTCCATTTGATTCTCCATTAACCCCTTAAACCCTAAACCCTGCTCCCTAAACCCTAAACCCTAAACCCTAAATCCTAAATCCTAAACCCTACAAACCCTAAACCCTAAACCCCTAATCCCTAAATCCTGAGCCCTCCAGCAAGCCCTTTCACATCCGATTGCCTTGCCTTGCTTACATTCCCTAAGGGTCCAAGGACCCAAATAAGGGGGCTTTAGGGCCCAAATCCTAAACCCTAAACCCCTAAACATGTTAATGGTATTTGGGCCCTAAACCCCTGTTGTCTAGGCTTGTCTCAAAAGCCTTTTTCGATCAAATCCAAGGGCTTGGATGTAAGTTTGATGAGGGTCTAGGGTGTAGGAATTAGGGTTTAGGATTTAGGGTTTAGGGTTTAGGGTTAGGGGTTTAGGGTTAGGGGTTTAGGGTTAGGGGTTTGGGGTTTAGGGTTTAGGATTTAGGATTCAGGGCTTAGGGTTTAAAGTTTAGGGTTGAGGGCCGTTTTAGGGGTTCTGGCTGCCTCGAAGGGACTCTAGGTACTGTTATGAGGATTTTTTCGAGGGATTCTTATAGGCCAGAAAAGCATTTTGCTTACCCCAGCCCTCAGAACAAAGACGCTGTGATTACCACATGGCTTGTACCAGGTCTTTTTTACTTGGGGGTCTAATTACCAAAATCTCCGTATTCCTTTGGCAATAGAAGAGACAATAGAAACTAATGCTGTTTCGTTTTCAAGGTTTTTTTGGTTTGGGGTCTGGAGGGTTTCATTGCAGACCATGCGTCTACTGTTGGGATCCATTCCTGAATTCCCTGACCGCCGATCACTTTAGAGAACGACGAAAGGGACCAAATACCTCAATAGTATATGGGTGGTTGTCAAAATTATGGTCCCTTTTTGGGTCCCTGTTGTAATACGGGGCCTAATTTAGGGGACCCAAAAAGGGACCATAATTTTGACAACCACCCATATCCTTGCAGGATCATGTGTACTGTACAGGCATCAGGGCCCTTGCTGCTGAATTATGGAATCTCCACTAAGCAGTTGGCCCCAGAATGAACTTGGCTGTCTCCAAGTACCCACCAACAAAACAGTCCAAATCCCAAAGCCTCTTCTTAAGGAAAAAACCCTTTCAGGATTTCTCCTAAACCCTAAACCCTAAATCCTAATTGGGTTTGGGTTTAGGTTTCCGGTAATAAACGAGAATCCCTGCCGAGGCCGCTGATAAGTCCACCTAGCTGTTGAGCTTCTTAGAGCGAAGGGGGGTCAAAGGTGGACCTACCCAGCCTCTTCGGCTACCTAAACCCTAAAGTATGTAGAATTATGGCCTTTTGGTCTGGTTTTAAGGGTTTAGGGCCATTATGTTACATACTTTTCGGGTTTAGGTAATCCTTAAGCCCTGACCCCTAAACCCGAAATCCTAGATCCTAAACCCTGAACCTAATCCCTGAACCCTAAACCCTAGTTCGGGTTTAGGTAGGTAAAAAAGTATAGAATTTTTCGGTATAAGTTGTTACAATAAGAACCCAGGAACCAAAAAAAGTACTAACGTGTAGTACTCCAATATTGGGTAAGTCTAGGAGCACTGATGAAGAGGGAAGAGATGACCAGCGACACGAAGGTGGCGAGAATGGCTACCCAGCGCTCGAAGGCGGTCCGAAGCTCCACGTTAGCCCGCAAGGAAGATGCTGGCAACCTGGACAATGCCCATTCTACACTTCGTACCTTGGTGTGCCGAGGGTTTAGGGTTTAGGGTGTAGGGCTTAGGGTGCCAGTTCAAAAAGTCATCGTGGCAAACTCCGAATGTAGTAGACTGGGTTGCTGTTAAGGAATTTAATTTAAGTTACTACATTGGGGAAACCATACTAACTAATTACTCTATGTATATATATATATATGTACCCACGGTAATTAGTTTTGAGATTGCTTAGCAGCAACCCAGTAGAGGTACAAGAAGGAACGAGTATGTAACGCCGGGGATGGAGCGGCGTGGAGCATCATATGCAGGATTGGTTTAGCTGTTCCGAACCCTAGACAATCAAACCCTAAGCCCTAAGCTCTCTAAATGCTGAGTATGGTTGTGCGCTGCGCTTTCTGCGCCCCTGCCCTATCCCAACCAAGGAAATCATAGGATTCTCCTCACCGCAACAGGGGGTAGGGTGAGAGATTGACTCTCTTTCACTCGTGTACAGTAACCTCTACCCATTCTCTCGAATGCCATCTGCTAAAGCATTTGGCTAATTCTCGGACCGTCCATTCCCTCCATTCTTTATCTGCTTTGGTGATTCTTCCTATCCTTCTTCGTATACTTTATGCAATATCCACAAGGCTCACGCCTAAGCACACCACGGGGCGGCAACCGCCAACCGTACGTGCCTCAATAAACACCCCATATGGTATTTTGCCAAGATATTGGGACCCCACACTAGAGCCCAAAATGATATAGTCCTTGTAATGGAGACCCTAACAAGGTATCAATAATTTTGGCAAACCCCCAAACGCTAAACCTTAAACCCTAAACCCTAAACGGGGTCCCCCTATTTGCGGAAACTACCATATCCCCTGTCCGGCTAAATCCAATAGTTTTTGTATTCAGCGAAGTCTCGTATTGCTGACCAAATGGTGCCTGAGCAACTCAACATGCGAGGTTTGCGAAAAACAGGCGTTTGCACACCCCACCTTCATATGAGCTATAGTCTAAACCCCTAGCATCCCCCTTAATAGGCCCTACAATACTCCCTATAGAACCCCTTTCAGGAATTAGTACTATATAGCTATATATAGCTCATATAGGGACTTTAGAAGGATTACGAGGGCGAGGCTCTGTACTCCGAGTCCGCTGAGGACCTTTTTTTCACATTCCGAAACCACTGCGAAGCGAGGGCACGGATGCTTCTTCGAACGGGCGGTGTCCGCAAAAAAGCCCCAAAACTCTACCTGAACCCCAAAACTATGTAAATATTGGCCTTTATGGCTTTTATTATGGGACCATAAACCCTAAACCCTTACTTTCGGGGCTTAGGTAAGCCTCAAGATCAGCCCCTATAAGCCCTGAATCCCATAGCCCTGCATCCCAGGCCCTACAGCTTCAAGCCTTGAACCCTCCCTCACACCCCAAACTCTGAAAGCCTGAACCCTACACCCGAACAAAAAGGCTAAAATTGGATGTATCTAGCAAAGCCTAAACCCTAAACCCTAAACCTCCAAAACTCCTACAAATCATTGCATTAAGGAGCGCCTAAGCTCAAAACCCTAACAAGCCCTAAACTCTAAACCATTTGCAAACCCCAAACCCTGAGAAACCCTAAACTCTAAACCTTAAACCCATTTACAAAGCCCCAAACCCTAACAAACCCTAAAATTAGATGCGTTTAGGTAGCGTCTTGCAGACCTTCTGCAACTGCCCAGCCAAGCTCATCAGTTCCGGCCACAAACCAAATACTGGCCAAAAAATGCACAGAGATCATTAACCCGAACCTGGGTTTTGAAAAAATTGCTCAGGTTTAGGGTTTAAGGTTTAGGGTTCAGGATTCAGGGTTTAGGGCAAGGGTTTAGGGTTTAGGTTGCAGGGTTCAGGGTTTAGGGTATAGGGCTAACAGGTGTTCCTGCATAGGGTTTATCATAGAATGCAAGCCTTAGGGAATATGTTATGAGCTATACTTTGAACTCCTAGTACCCCCGGCTGCAAGACCTATGATCCCCTGTATAACTTCCCTTCAAGGAGTTTTCACTAAAGCTCACATAGGGATGTAGAAAACAAACATCATGAACCCAAACCTGGTTTAATTAGGTCCATTAAGTGTCCCTTTATAGCTATAAGCCCTAAACACTGAACCCCTCACATACTCTAAACCCTATGGTCCGACAACAGGATTATCAAATCTGAAAAAATGGGATTATACAGAGGCTCAGCTAACCCTGAACCCTAAACCCTGTTCAACGAAAACCAAATGGGGTTTAGGGTTTAGGGATCACATAGGTTGTTCTCACAATTATGGGCCACGTTGTTCGGGAACTAACCACATGGGGACTTAGTAACGGTCATCAACACAAACCTGCGTTGTGAAATTACGCACCTCTGGTTAGCAAGGAATGAAGGAATGGATCGTGTGTAGTATAGGGTATGGGGTTCAGGGCTGTGAAGTTAGGGCTTTTATGGCATTGGCTTATAGGGGGCTATATAGGGTTCATTACAGGCTTTTTCGGAAAATTGGCCCAATGACGAAGAATCAAATGGAAAAGAACATGGAACATGAGATGAGCACCAGGATTCTTTTGGGGTTCTAAGCTTACCCCGAAGCCTTGTTCTAGGTCAATGAGGTGGAACTTTGGGGTAGGCATTATCGGGATTTAAACAGTGACCATGAAGCAGAACCGCGGTATCCTAAGCCCTAAATCCTGAACCCCAAACCCCTGTGAGAGCCAGGCATGAAGAAATGGATCCTAATGATATTATAGGGTTTAGGGCTTGCGGATCCTTGTATGAGTCTACTATATAGTGGCTTGCATGTTATTTGTCCATTCCTTCATTTCCTGCTATCCAGAAGTAAGACAAGACGGCTTTCGATTGGGCTTAGGGTTCTAGGGCTCTGATTTTAGTGTTTAGGTTGAGGTTTTACGTTTGAGGATTTAGAATTTCTGTCATATACAGTAGGGTTGAGGGTTTTGGGTTTAGGGTTGTCCCCATTGATTTTTTTGTAGTGAAAGGGAGTGCTGAGAAACCTTCAGGTTAGGGTTCTGAGTTTAGATGTCAGAGGGTCGGGTCGATGTCAAAAGTTCCAAGTTGCAACTTGATTTGAAACTTCTGCCCTAACCACCCTAATCCATAGGTGCCAGGGAGTTCAGGGTTCAGGCGTAAGAATGCAAAGCGGTAGTCTTGCTCAAACTACCTGACACCTGAGTTTCCAAAAATTTGGGATCTCCTTCTTGGGGGCAGGTGCTTATCACAAGGACTTTGAAAGATGTACAGGTATGCGGAGGTTTCCCTTTAGTAGGGCCCCGGCATAGACCCCAACATCATATAATCCTTACCCTAAACCCGATACCCTGAATACCGGGACCCTCAGAAACTGACAGTTGAAGATTCCATCTAGGGAGGCCTGAAGTTTCTGGAGCTCCCATATGGTTTAGGGTTTAGGGTTATCTTAATCCTAAACCCTATAAACTGCCATATCTCAACTCTAAACCCTATAAACCCCGACAAACTCCCATAAACCTACAAGCCCCATAGACCATCCGAACCCATAAGCGCAATGAGCAATATAAACCCCATAAAGCCATAAGCCCATGAACCCTAGAAACCCAAGCGCCTTAAACCCCAAACCCTAAATTCCTCTAAACCCTAAACCCTAAACCCTAAACCCTAATAAACCCTAAACCCTGAAATCCGCCCGGCGGCATCAAGCACAGGATTGGCAGAACAGCGGATGAAATCCGTCCGGTCAGGCACATTCGGAAAGTTTTGTAGCAGCTCATCCTTGGGGTTTAGGGCTTTGGGTTTAGGGTTTAGGGTTTAGGTTTTTTCCGATTTTGGGATGATGGTTTAGGGCATAGGGTTCAGGGTTTACCTAGACCCTCCAATGCAGCACCTTTTTGGTAGCCCTAGTAAGAATCCTAACCAACAAACCATACAAAACCCAAAAAGGAACTACATTGGAGGGCCTAGGTAAGGTTTAAGTAATGTGAATAAACCCTAAACCCTAAACCCTGAACCCTAAACCCTAGGTTCAGGGTTTAAGGTTTAATTCATGTGAATTAGGGTTTTAAGTTTGGAATATCCGTACCAGCCCCAGTTTCTACACTACCCACACAATTGTTTCTCCTTGAGTAAGCTTACTTAGAGGTACTTAGGGCCAATTAAAGGGAAACCGTTGGCTGGGGGATAGTAGACCCTAAGGGTCCCAAGGACCCAAATAATCGGGTCTTAGGGCCCAAATACTATGACATTAACGGTATTTGGGCTCTAAAGCCCACTATTTGGGTCCTTGGACCCTTAGGGAGAGAGTTTGGAGTTAAGGCTTGACAGCACTCACAGTTTAAAGGCACGCGAAAACATGTGTGAAGAGGTTCACTTATACATCTTTTGCAAATAAAAGGTCCCCTTGTACAGCATCAGTGCTGAAGTTGCCGTGATATGACGACAAGTGACATAGGTGATTGTCAGAATTTGCCGCCTAGCATCTTTTTCCATAGCAGCATAGCTTTCTGAAACCTGAATACGCGAACAGCTCGGACGACCTTGAACAAGCGCCTGGCTCTCAAGGCACGCAACAAGCCAGCCGCCGCAGAATCATCCATATTCATATTGCGCTCTGCTTGCGAGAGCATGTTGATAAGATACCATGCCTGCCAGGTGTTTTTCAGGATATGCTCCATGAACAGCATTCTTCTTGCGAAGTATTCTCGCCAGAAGGCGGATATAATCTTGCTCCGTATTTGTGGACTCCCTACCACCCCTCTCTTTACTACTCACTAGGTTCTAGATTAACCATCCGTAGAAAGCCGTATTTGCCTTTCAAAAAGCTTACTTCAGGGGGAACCTAGAGGGTAGCAGGCAAACCCATGAAATAGGATGATGAAGAGCCCAACTTGCCTCGCGCAGGTGGTGAGGGTCTGGGTTTTAGGGTTTAGGGCTCAGGGAGTAGGCTATGCCAGAATCATCCCTTTAAACCCTAAACCCTACACCCTCAAGAAATTACCATCTTTGAACGGCAGTAAGCGTCACTCTCGTGGCGGGCTAGGGATCTTATAGGGTATATATTGGGGTTATAGTACCCTGGGGCTTAGGGCTTAGGGGTTAAGGTTCAGGGTTTAGGTTTGGAGTTGGAAGGTTTAGGGTTCAGGGTTTAGGTATTCGGGCTTAGGGTTCAGGGGCGAAGGTCGAGGGTTGAGGGTTTAGGGTTGAGGGGAATTCCCTAACCTCCACATCCCTTTTGCACTGCAGGATCAGGAGTCGTCCCTCGTTGAACTCCTAAGCTTTGAGCCCAAAAACATAAACCCTAAACCCTAAATCCTAAATCCTAAATCCTAAGTCCTAAGCCCTAAACTGGATGGTTGGCCTCAATCCTTAAATCTGCAATGCCAAGCCCTGGACCCCTAGACATGCAAGCTTGAGCTCACTTTTAGGATTTTGGGTTTAGAGTTTACGGTTTAGAGTGGTTTGGGGTTTAGAGTGTAGGATTTGGTTTAGGATTTAAAGCTTAAGGCTTAAAGCTTAGGGTTTAGAGTTTAGGGTGTAGAGTTTATGGTAAACCATGGTTTAGAGTTTAGGGTGTAGAGTTTATGGTAAACCATGGTTTAGAGTTTAGGGTTCAGGGTGTAGGGAGAGGTTTGGTAGCTTCCAACAATCGAGCTACACTTATCTTATCCGGTAGGCCTCCTGAAACAGGAACGCCACATTTTCAAACATTAGGGTATTTTGGTGGACGGGAACCCTAAACTTGGAACCGCCGTATTTCGAGGTCGATATGAAAGGGACCCTTTTCTGGAAGCTACTATTTAGGACTGACTTCTCTCAAACAACAACGAAGGGCTTTCTAAGTATTAACTCATACTGCAACCTAGTCATGAATGTCGAAACCCTAACCCTAAACCCTAAACCATAAACCCCACTGGAACCCTACGCCCCGGACCCAAAGACCTGAAGCGAGGACCCTACAACTTCGTGCGGGCCTCCGGCGCCAACATGAGCATGTCAAAGAGAAACCAGGATTTCAGGTATGCCCGCGCCACGTCAGCAAGCATGGTGTGCAGGACATCATGGATGTAGACGCCGGTAAGAAAGGACGCTGGAACGTCTAGCACCCAATAAGCCTAAAAGTCTCCAGGTTGAGGGTTTAAGGTTTAGGGTTTCGGGTTCAGGGTTGAGGATTTAAGGTCTTGCGCTCAGGGTTTAGGTTTGGGGTGCAAGGTTTAAGCTTCTATAATCTAGGTTGGCCCCTGAAACCCATTGAAAAATATTAGTATATATGGTCCCCTATTAAAGCCAATAGGGAAAATGCTTTAAATATCCCAGGGGCCTACCCAGCAATTTAGCCCCAAAGCCGAGAAGCTTAAGAGATTTAATTTGCAAGAAGGAAGGCAAATCGCTTCAAGTTGTTACTGCGAATATTATCCATATATATATATCACTATTACTATTACTATTGCTGTTACTATTCGTAGGGTGTACCCCCATAGTTCGCAAAGCAAAGTTGCGTGCACCATCAAATTCCTCAGCGTGCGCAGTGTGTTGTTCACATAGGATCCTTCAATCGGAGGTTGACTGTTTAGGGGGTAAGGCCTGTCCATACTGTTGATACTAAAAATCCTGCATGACCGTAGTATGCTAGAGTACCATTATTCCCAAAGTGTAAGGTCCTATTATCCACCGTAGTAGTCATGAAGCGGTAACTGCAGGATGAGTCTTGTGCAATACTGTTGATGGATGAAATCTTGCACCTCTTAGGGCCCCTTAACTACTGTAATTCCTAGAATCTTAGGGACTTAAGCTGGTCCAAGATTTCCTCCATCCACAGTAGTACCAGCGCGCGCAGTGTGTCGCGCCCCTCGCGCTCGTCGAGTATGCGGATTTTCTCCATCAAAATCTGCTGCCGGAGAGGTGAAGCATAATTTGTTGCTTTGCCCTAGAAGCCCAGGTACCCATATAGTAGGTCCTTCGGTTATAGATAGTATAAATTCATGTAGGGACTTAAGGACAGGAACCCAATATATAGGTATCTGGGCTTCTAGGGTTGGTTTGTCATGACATGGTTTTGGGTTTTGGACTGAGTAGAGAAGTCGGAAATGCTGAAAATCCTGCAAGGGTCAGAGTTCTTGCTCTACGAACAGAAACGTTCTAGGCCGGGCGAAGTAGTTTTTCGGGTATTTTTGGGCTTTAGGCAGTCTGATTATGGTTGTGGCATGGATCCTTGGTCACTGCACATAATTCCAGGATGGACGCTATCATGCTTTGGGCATGGATGCTCGGGTCACGTTTTGCAATTCCAACATGGCTTTTATTATGGCCTCGGCATGGATGCCCCGGACACCCCCGACACCGTATGCAATTTAGATATGGTCTAAATATGGACATAACAAGGTTTCGGCCACGGATGCTCTCACATGCAGTTCCGACGTAGACGTTAGTTACTATGACCATGCACAAAATTGCAAAAACAAAAAAATGGAAACTCGCGATTGTTGCTCAAATCCTTCTTCCAGGCACTGATGCCACAACTATGCCACCTGGACATGAATGCCCCATTTCGTGGACGCGTTAGACTAGACCGAAGACGTAATTAGGGTCTGGACATGGATGTGCACGCAATCTGACGAGGGTGGAAATCACACGGAGAAGGGATGTATTGAACGAAAACCCTAGACCCTAAACCTTAAACCCTAATCCGTAAACCCTAAACCCCAAGATCTAAACCCTAAAACCCTAAACCCTAAACCCTAAGCCCAAAACCCTAAAACCCTAAACCCTAAACCCTAAGCCCAAAACCCTAAAACCCCAAAACTTGAAACCCTAAACCCTAATGAGCTGAGACGGTTGCCGGCAGCCTCGCTGAAGCACGTGACATGCGACGGGCGAGCAGCTTTTGGTGGGCAAACCGTTGGGGCTAGGGTTTTAGGGCTTACTTGAAGGCCCATGGGACTTAGTAACTACTTATAACTGGGCTTATAACCCTACCTATAATCCCCCTAAATAGGTTTATAGGGTTACCCCAATTATAAGTAGGGTTATAATCCCAGTTATAAGTAGTTACTAAGTCCCATGGGCTTCCAAGTAGGGTTTAGGAACCTATCACTTTTCCTATCTAAACCGCAAGTATGTCAGCAAATAGCCTTTAAACCCATGATAACATTTTTCCATCTATACCCCCAAAGGTACGTAACACATAGCCCTACACCCATGATAACAACCATAAGGGCCATGGTCGTACATACGTTTGGGGTGCAGGTATTACTATGTACTATTACTCAGGTAGCCCAAGAAGCTGTGGTCACCCAGTTTATCACGTCAAAGGCTTCCCTCACATCCCCCGTGATGTCGTAGACTTGAAGGGGAGTTGTCAGAACCTGGGCAACTGACCTACTGAATCCCCATTGTTAAGAGCCGTAAGGTTTACGGTTGAAGGCCTGGGGTTTCAAGGGTTTAGGAGTTTAGTGTTTCGGGGTTAAGGGTTGAGGGTTTAGGGGGTTTAGGGTCTAAATAGAGTTCAGGGAATAGGGTTGTAGAATATGTTCTACAACAGTCGATTAAGGACTACAAGGGGAACAACACTGGTCGCTATCCAGGCTTCTGCAGCATCGTAAACAAAACACACTGCGCAGAGAAGGGTGACTCGCACTCTTGCTTGCAGGCCCATGGGACTTAGTAACCTTTGATAACTGGGATTATAACCCTTCTTATAATCCCCCTGAATGGGCTTGTAGGGGTTGCCCCAATTATAAGTAAGGTTCGAATCCCAATTATAAGTAGTTACCATGTCCCGCGGGCCTCCAAGTGATGTTTCCGGAGCAGGGTTGGTTGTGTTTTTTGCTCTTATCTTCCTACTTGTCAGAGGTCAGGCCTGAACCCTAAACCCTAAACCGGCACTGTGGGCACTTGTCGTTTGTGGTATCCCGTCTTCGTGTAGGAAATGACGCCCATAGTATCCCCAGTAAGGAGCGCCATAATGCTAAAATCATCTCTCTACATCCTAAACCCTAAACCCTAAACCCTAAATTGGTCCTGTAGGTCCGTAGGATACCCACTTTTGCGAATACCTCATGGCAAGAGCAGCAAGCGCTTGGAGTCGCTTCTAATCACCCGGGGCCAACACGCAAACCTTCAGAAGCCTGGGACGCCTAGCAACCTGGAGGAGAAGATGGCTCCCCTCCCTGCATTGGGTAACTAATGTAGAACCTACGCGGTCCCCCCAAAAAAGACACGAACCCCTATGTCATCCCGTAGAGAGACCCTCAAAGTGGATCCTGTCCAAGCATTGTTGCTCAAGGCTGAGGATTTAAGAGGTACTTGGAGGCCCATGGGACTTAGCAACTACTTATAGCTGGGAGTATAACCCTACTCATAATTGGGGTAACCCCTATAGGCCATTCAGGGGGCTTATAAGAAGGGTTATAAGCCCAGTTATAAGTGGTTACTAAGTCTCAAGGGCCAGTCCATCTGGGCAATCCTAAACCCTATCCCATCCCTCAGCCTGGTCTCCCAGCCACGCAGCGCAGGGTTTGGGCTTAGGGTTTGAAAACTATGTTCTGAATACTAAGCTGTGATTTCTATAGCCTTGGACCACAAAAATCCTAAACTCTAATCTCAAAGCCCAAAAAGCCCTAAACCCTAAACCCTCATCCCTGAACCACATACCACCCCGAAACCCTCAACCCCACTCCCAAAACAAAACTAAAGCCCCAACCCTCATCCCTAAGTCAGCTTTGGGTTCCTTAATGCATTAAACCCTCCACCCTACTGCGCTAAACCCTCATCCCCACAAATCGCTTAACCCCTGCCTGCCAAAACCCTAAGCCCTAAATTCCCACACCCTCTACTTCCGAACCCCCTGTAGTCCCCCTTAAGTAGATATAATATGGCGTATATGGGGATCTTAGTATAATATACCCAAAGCCATATTCTATCTATTTAAGGGGGACCCTAAACCCAAAACCCTAAATACTAGTTTCCATGTTCTTTTCCATTATCCCTATATAACCCCAATAATAACCCCTATATACCCCCTTCAAAGGGACCTCGGAAGCTACTTAAGGGGGACTAAAGGGTCCTAAACCCTAAACCCTAAACCCTAGGACTATAATCCCCCTTCTTTGCCGCCTCCACAAGCAGGGCGAGCATAGCAAAAGCATCCCAAACCATCCTTCGGGACGTTCTACGGTTTTTGGGGGGTTTAAGGGTTTGGGGGTTTAAGGGATTGGGGTGTTAGGGTTTAGGGTCTAGGGTTTTAGGGTTTAGGGTTCAAGGTTTTAGGGTTTTAGGGTTTAGGGTTTAGGCTTCAGGGTTTAGGAGGTTTTTGCTTCTTATGAGGTTTAGGGATTAGGATCTGGGGTTTAGGCTTCAGGGTTTAGGGCTTTTTTGTTCTTATGGGGTTTGGGGTTTAGGGTTTGGGGTTTAGGCTTCAGGGTTTAGGGTTTTTGGTTCTTATGGGGTTTAGGGATTAGAGTTTGGCGTTTAGGCTTCAGGGTTTAAGGTTTTCGCTTTAGGGTTTAGGGATTAGGGTTAAGGGATGTGGTGTCATATATACTGCGGACAGAGGAAATCCTGCACTGGCTTAGGCCCTTGGAGTCCTTCCTGCTCAAATATTTTGTGGACCCTAAACCCTGAACCCTGGGGTGGACCCTGAACCCTAAACGGGCTTAGTGAGGGCTTATGGATTAGGGTTTAAGGTTTTACTAGGGATATAAGTCACTAATATGGCTACCAGTATCCCTTTCAGGCACTATTGTAGGGTAGCGGGCCCACCCAAGAGATTCTATGGATACTCAAATGTAGGGCTCCAAGTATAGGAACGAAAGCAGAACACGGCACATCCTAGGGCAGCTTTTCAAAGCGATTCCCATAGTTGTCATCCTTGGGAGGAAACCCGAAATCTCTCCAGAATTGTCATATATCCGTTATCTGCGAACACTTATAGACGTGACGGTGAAATGGGGATTGCATGGGGCTCATGTAACCTTAAACACTGAAGCTTTAAACCCTAAACCCTAAACTCCAAATCCCCAAGGCTGCTCTCAGGAGCGATTTCGGTTTCAAGGCGCGCTGATCTGCTATTTCGGGCTTCAAGGTTTCACTTCTGGAGTTCATCTCTGGAAGTCTGAACTGAAACTCCTAATATCTTGAACTATGAGCTATAGTCTAAACTCCTTAAAGGGGATTATATAAGGAACTCTTATAGCGGTTATTAAGGCGGGGCACTGGGAGTTTAGACTATATGTCATATACAAAATGTTTATACCTCACAAGCCCAAACAAATACCCTAAAACCCTAAGCCCGTATGTCCTTACGTAAACCCCAAATCCTCTGGTTGGAGGGACCCTGTAGAACCTCTTTATCATCGCTTGTCAACGGACCCCGGTCCCCAGGTAGCCATAATTCGCCCAGGCTGTCCAGCCTCCCTCCCCCCTCCCCCTTGCCTCCCCTCCCCCCTTTTTCCTGCTTCTGGATCGTACAAAGGAACCCAGAACCAAAAGAAAGGTCCACGAACCCTAAACCATAAAACACCCAACTCTAAACCCTGAACCCTAAACTCAAACCCTAGGCCCCAAACCCCAAACCCTAGACCCTAAACGCCCTAGACCCTAGGGTTTCTAGGATCCCACCTCTTTGGCGACTCGGGGTGCATAGCACATCCGGGCTCGCCGCGCTCTGTGCGCGTGCGGAGTCTGGGTGCGGCCGCGGCCGTGGTGGTGGTGGCAGCGTTTTTGCGGGGCCTTGGGCAGCATCTAGGTGTATATATATATATATATCTGTATGTATATATATATATATTATACGAGGCTATATAGGGTTCAAGGTCTAAGGCTTAGGGGTCTAGGGTTTAAGGATTTAGGGTTTAAGGATACGATGTTTTGAGTCTAGTGGCCCAGCGTTTAGGTTTACGTCGGGATGTAAGGCTGGGAGTCTCCATAAATAGAATATAGCTAATACAAGGACTCCCCAAGTGGGGACCCTTCTTCTGAAACCCCATGTGAGCTATAGTCTAAACTCCTAGTATCAAACTGGATATCCCCTATAATAATCCCCGATAGAATAATTAACCCCCTATATTATAACCCTCTTTGAGGAGTTTAAACTATAGCTCAAGTGAGGATATGGAGGTTCTATAGGAGGCTTGTAAGAGGTGAGGGATCACGAACTAGAGTTTGGAGGATTTCAAGTTGAGGGCTTACCCTAACCCCTAAACCCCAATCCATACTAATTTGAACAAACCCACCTCTCTAATCGCAAATGTCCCTACTACAATCCCAGTACATCGTGTATATGATTGGGGTCGACTATTCCTCTTTTCGGGCGATGGAAACTGGCTTATTGGGGCAGGGGAGTATAATTCCTCTGGAAACCCCATACAGCCCTAGTCTCCAGCTCATTTGCCGTGTGCTTTTCCATTTGATTTTCCATGATTTACTATGGTAATATCGGAAACCTTGAGCCCTGTCAAAATATGTCCTGTATCATCCCTATAACGACGTTCAAGGGGCACGACATTGCCTCTAAACCCTGAACCCACATGCATCCCGAGGGCGACGTGACGATGTGGGTTCTTTGAAGCTCAATGAGTTCTTCCTCATCCATGTCCCACCTCGGTTAAAGGTTAAGTGTTTAGGGATTTTCTGTTGGGATATAGTTTGTGTTGGGGGGAGGAAGTTAGAGTTTATGGCTTAGGGTTCGGATGCAGGGACATCACGAGAATGGTGCTCTCAGCAATAGAACAAGAGAAGTATGTTGTTTTTGTTTTTTTTTTTTTTTTACAGAATTCCCCTTAAACCCTACACCCTAAAACCTTAAACCCTAAACCCTAAGACCTTAACTTAAAACGTAAACCAAGAACCCTAACCCTAAACCCTAAAA
>CAJNIZ010046155.1:20552-41503 GCA_905231905.1 Symbiodinium pilosum | reverse complement strand
ATATGGAGGTTGTTCTAAAGGTCCTTGTAAGGAAGGGACCATTGGGAACACACTTCCTTAAGAGGGACCCTGACCAAACAGGGAACCTACATAACGGCCATTTTGGGGACAGGTATTTTGAACAGTTACCATGAAGGCATGGTCTAAACTCCTTAAATGGGGGTTGCATAGGGGGTTATATATGGGAGTGTTATAAGCGTTTTTTGAGGGGGATACTAGGAGTTTAGACTATAGCTCATATAGCGCATGTAGGGGAATGGAGGGATGGTCCTGGGTTTAGAGGTTGAAACACATGTTAGGTCTCCTCAGGTGACTCAGGGTGACAGGGACTCAGTGTTGGCCCGGCTCGCACAGCTGCAAATGGACCAGGCCTTCTGGTAGCGCGGCGAGGATTTAAGTTTAGGTGTTAGGGTTTAATTTGCCCAGGTTTAGGGTATTGCTTGGAGCAGGCGAAGTGCGACGCCTACAAAGTGCTGGGCCACCGGTCAGGCCCCCCGAAACCAAAGCAAATGCCAGTCCCGGCAAAGAGGCCACCTGCTGGGTGGGCCGCTAACATGTGAGCACTGCTTAATTTTATGCACCATCTGCATCCTTTGCAGGGGTGATGGCCATGACAAGAAGGAAGGCTCGACTGTGCCCCTGCATTGATGTCCAAAGTGCTGACGACGTTTGATCTCCATACTTCGCAGGAACGGATCACTTCAGCGGTGGTCGATGGAAGAGTAAATTCATCTTGTTCAGCGGAAATGGGCCTAAACCTGAAACCCTAAACCCTAAATAGCAGTTTCCATTTTTCTTTTCCATTATCCCAATCTTAATCCGAAATCCTAAGCCGTAAACCCTGAACCCTAAACCCTATATAGACAAACCGCCCTTCAGCTTCAGGTGACATTGTTCTCTACCCTTTTGGAAGGGTTTCCCTAAGGGTCCAAGGACCCAAATAAGAGAGTTTTAGGGCCCAAATACCATTTATAGTATAGTATTTGGGCCCTACAATCCTACTATTTGGGTCCTTGGACCCTTAGGGCTTTCATTGCAGAAGCATGTGCTTTTGATTAAGGGTGCTTCGGGGACAGAAGGTTAGCTGGTGCAGTCAATGGTCTTCAGTTCGAAGGAACATTGGTCAAGTTAACCATGAAATTCAATGTGTAGATTACTGGTATTCAACGTCTTGATAAGCCCTCTTCGGCTCAAGAAGTATCTTTGCCTATTTGGCTGCCTGAGTCGTGCTTTTGGTTGGAGCCATGTATGGCGAATTGGGCATAGCAGAAACTGGTACTGCACGCTCCACAAAACATGGTCAACTTTGACAGCACTCTGCAACGCAATAGGCCCTAAACCCTAAACCCTAAATTGACTAAGATACGATGACTGCGGTCGATGAGTACTTTCGTAGGGTGCTCACGGGGATCAAGGTACTTCTGCGTGCAAATGACAAACTCTTAAACTATGCTGCGTGCGGGCAACTGAAGTTACCCACCCTAAGCCCTAAACCCCTTAACCCTAAACCCCTAAACCCCCTAAAACCCTAAACCCTCAACACCTAAACCCTTAACCCTAAAACCCTAAATCCCAAACCCCTAAACCCTTAACCCTAAACCCTAAACCCCTAAACCCTAAACCAGAGTGGATGGAGATCTGGATGCAGATAGGGGGTTTTTCAAACCTGCAAGCTCGCACAGGCCCGAACGTGCACGTAATCCCCCAGGGCTTAGGGTTTAGGGTTTAGGGTTTTAGGGTTTTAGGGTTTAGGGCTTTAGGGTATAGGGTTCAACCCATAAGCCCTGAAACCCTACCCTTAGCCCCCAATGAAACTTTGAACTTGCCAGTACCCGTTGTCAAGGAAAGAAGTCATTATTCAGGAGAGTTGGAATGAATACAATCCTTTATAAAGAATCCTTTTCTGCTTCTTGGCCTTTATTCCATCGTTTCTCGGAATTCTAAGCCTCATTTGATTTTGACTTTTTTGAGACCCTAGACCCTAGACCTCGAGCCTCCCAACACTCAACTCCTCCTGTATGTTACTAGGGCGTCTTAGACCCGAAAGAACTTATACCTTACGCGTTAAGCTAAACTCTACACACCAAAGCTTTTATGCTGCCTATCGTGAGCATCCCCCTGCCGAAGCTGTCAAAACTCTAAACTTCAAACTCTAAACCGAAACTGCCGAAACAGCTGAGGTTGGTTCGCGAATATTTTCTCGAATGGGGCGACACTTCCCACTCGAGATTGCCAGTAGCCCAGGGGCCTTTCGAGGCATTGAGCACGTACGGACTTAGGGGTTATCTGATTTAGGGATTCGGGGTTTATGGTCTAAGGATGTAGGGGTTTTGAGCTGTAGGGTCCGGTTTCCAGGACCACGTAAGTTTTTGGTCTTCTTGCAAAGTTCACACACAACATCACCAGCACTGCATAGAAAGACTGGTGAGATGCGCGGGGCCTGACGTCGATGAGAAAGATTCAATACTGCAAACCCTAAACCCTAACTTCTGCAACGCTACCTGTGGCTCCTTGTAGTTGCCATTTAGGGTTATACCATGTTATACCGTTATGCCAAGTAATTATGGGCTTAGCACAGCAACACTGAAACCCATAAACCTTACACCCCAAACCGCCAGTCCACAACCTCAAACTGACGCGGTTTGGCTGGAGTTTGGTTTTGGTTGGGTTTAGGGTTTAGGCCTTGAGGTCCCTAATATTGGCGTTACATTAAGGAATACCTACAGAATTAGGGTTTAGTATTGGGGTTAGGGTTTAGGCGTGTGGATCTTACCGCTTCTGAGATCAGCTCACCTACTCGCCTACTCGTGTAAGATGCCCGCTAGAAAACAAAGGGGTTATTTTGGGGTTATAGTTATACAAAGTTATATAGGGGTTTTAGAGAAGTTATATAGGGGTTATATAGCAGTGTTCAGCCAAGGACGGTCTTTGCATTTTAAAGGCACAAGCTCTGCAACTATACCTGCATTGGAGGTTACAGTCTGCGAACAAATTCTGATTTCGGAGCCTCAGGGAAGGGAGAACTCTTAACCCCACACGGTGCATGTGAGCTATAGTTGAAACTCCTAGTATCCCCATTAATAACACCCATGATTGTCCCATATATAATCTCCTTATATAGCCCCCTTTAAGGAGTTTAGACTATGGCGCATGTGGTTTCCTTGCAGCCTGCCGCATGGCAGTTCTTTGAGGGTTATTCTCTCTGTTGATGAGAAGACCCTACAGCCTAATGTTCAAGGTTTAGGGTTTAGGGTTTGGGGTTTAGGGTGCGGGGCCCTGAGCCTTACGTCTAAACCACCCTCAGTACAGTATTGCACAATAGTTTCTTAGGGTAAACGGGATTTTGTCCATCCACTGTTAAGTCCTGTGAGGATATGTAGGCTTGAGACAGGAACGGGTCCTTCGGGCACCCAGGGGGGCGTCAGGGGAGTACTCTTCCCTCTGATTCCGCATCCTTGTATCTCTTTCTCTTGACTTGCAGGGCTCCACCCCACAACAAAGCCTACATAACCACCCTAGCCATAACAAAGCTTTGAGAAGCCTACACCCTGAACTTAACGGTTGTTACCAGGGAAAAGGGGAATATAATCCCCATACCATCTCTATAAAGTATATTCTGTTTTTCCCGACTATAACCCCGAGTATATAAAACTCTTGTAAAAAGGGTCCTAACAAGGCCAGGCTAAACCCTAAACCCCAAACAAACCCCAAACCCTAAAACTCTTGTAAAAAGGGTCCTTACAAGGCCAGGCTAAACCCTGAACTCTACACCCCTAAACCCTCAACCGTACACCCCAAACCCTGAACCACTTTTGTAAAGGGCCCAAGCAAAGCTAGCCCCGTGAGGTCGCCGGTTTGGTCCTCGACGCTACGAGCGGCGCTGGTAACGGCTGCCGAGGTGACGTGCAGGGTACAGATGGGATAATAGGGTTGATAATACGGTTATTATGATAATTGGGGTTATATATATATTATATAGAGGTTATATCCCTGTAATGGAGAATCAAATGGAAAAGAACATGGAAAATGAAATGGAAACTGGGATTATAGGGTAGTTTATGTAGGGGTTATATAGGGATAATGGAAAAGAAAATGGAAGCTACTGGGACTGTAGGGGTTCTATAAGGATTATAGGGTGTATACAGGGGGTATATATTGGGATAATGGAAAAGAAAATGGAGACTACCACTTGGGGGTTTTATTATATCATTGGGGATATATTGGGGTTTAGGGTTAAGGGCTTAGGGCTTCAAAGTTGAGAGCTTGGGGTTTTTGTGGTTTTGCACAGGCTTTCGGTAGCAGAATGGAAAAGGGAATGGAGGTTTATGAGGTAGGGTGTTGTATGCAGATGGTTTGGAGCTTTACTGCCAGGGTTGGGGGTTCAGGGGCTAGGAAATCTGTCTGATAAGGTTGTGTAGGGTCGAGGAAGCTCCCGCGGCGGGAGGATGTTGCGCAAAGGTTGCTAGCCATGAAACGCAAGCCAGGACCCTTCTTGTACCCTTAAACGCAGGGGTATATGGTCCCGAATAGTGGGTATTTAGGGTATATAGAGGGTAGATGGAGGGTAGATGGAGGATCTGGGAACTTGAGTCCATGACGGAGGAGCACAGCTGTGCCACATTCATTTCAGTAGCTTGTGCTTGTTCAAGTGCAGTGCTAGTCTGTGCATGTCGTGTTGTTCGGGGGGTGGATGCCCATTTACGGGCTTACCAAGAAAGCCAGCTGCCCTCACAAGCGGTCTTTATTCACATGTCGACCTTGGGAGATTGTTGACTGTAGAACTTTTGAGTGATCATCTGGGCGTCTGATCAACTTGTGTACTATTGGACCTATCGTAGCTTTCCACACTTGTAGTAGAGTGTCCATTTTCTTTTCCATTATCCCTATATAACCCAATATAATCCCAATATATCCTATATAACCCATTGTAGTAGTTTCCATTTTCTTTTCCATTATCCCTATATAACCCCTAAGAACCCATATACAGCCCGAGGGATGGACCTCGTCCCAGTAAGTTGGCACTGAGTTAGAGTGTTTTGGCGGAGGGGCAGTTGTCAAGATGTTGGTGCCCCTTTAGGTACCAAGTCGCTTTGTAGTTTTGAGCCATTTTCAGCAACATCTTTGGGTTCCAAGACCCGGAGGAGCCCTATGTGGGTGTTTCCCATAATTAGGGGTAATTGCATCTAAAAATTAAAAGGTTTTTGTTGGATATGATATGTAGGGTTATATAGGGCTATAGGATTTAGGAATTCCCAAAATGAGGGGCTCCTTTCGGCGGGTCTTTATACTAAGCATTCGAGTCTTTTGGGTCATCTGAACAGAAACCTTAGGGTTCAGGGCTTCCTATCAGATACGCTTCATTTGTGTTGGACAGTCAGATGGCTATCAGTGTAGACTTCTAAGCCCTTACTCCTACTCCCCATACCCCTTGACTGACAAACTCTACAAGCCTAAAGCCCTTAACCCTAAACCTACAAGCCTAAACCTGGCTGAGAGGTGGACCGAAGTGGCCTGACGTCGGCTCGTTTCTCAGTCGAGCCGGGTGCACTCAATGTAAGGTTCCATATTACTCAAAGTGGACTAGGGTTCAGGGTTTGGCGTTCAGGGTTTAGGGAGGGACTTGCATGGAAGACAAAATGTGCAAAACGAAGTAACAAGGAAGGAAGATTCTGCAGGGGTTTACAGGTTTGGGGTTTAGGGTTGTAGAGGTTCAGGATTATACCTATGGCTCCAATTGCCTACAGTGTAGTAGTTTGATCCACTCAATTACCAGGTGCAATCCATGAAACTGTGCATAACACGGAGCCAGGGGTAAGCCCTGCCCAAGATAGCCCCACGTACCTCCTGTAAACCCTATGTGGCTCTGCCCTACCGTATTTAAACCCTAAATAGACCTAAGCAACCTTTCATATACAAACACCATTTAACCCTAAACTTTAGCCCTCAAGCAACAGTTAAAGGGAGCCATCCCCCAACCTTCACCGCTAAAACCTGAACCCTTTCAAAGCTATTATAGGGCTTATGGTTTAGGGCTAAACCCTAAACCCTATTATAGGTCTTGCAGAACCCTGAGGCCTAAGAACCCAAAGCTGAGGTTGAAAGCTCTTCAAGGGAGGATTCATATGACTGCGCATGGTCTAGTCGGCGTGCTTGACCGCACCAAGAAAAGTGGCCCGGGGAAGCGGATCCGTTTCCTGCCGATTTTTGTCAGCAAGTTGGTCTACTTTATGAATACTGACTGGTTAGCTGCGGGTTGGTCAGTGTGGACATCGGCGACCTTCAAAACCATATTAGTTACTATATACATACCAACTATGGTAACTTAATTTAGCAACCCAGGGATTCAGCCATTCACGCCACGAGACCGGTTGATGTCAGGTAATTATTATGAGGAAGGATTGCCCCGTGACATGCTGAAAGCCTGTTGATTGCAAAGGTGATGTCAGTGTCGTACGCGACACCCAGCAGATCTGCTGCTGCGGCTTGCCAGGCAGCATTTCTCCATACACATGTGATGGGGTACCCCGAAAGCTGCAATCCAAGCTTTGTGCTACAAGTAGCGAGTCTGTGGAGCACCCCCTGGATTTGCGAATCGCCAAAGTTGTGCAACTGCCAGCGGTGCTTCATCTTGGACATGCCCTTCCCGCTGCAGTTCATCGCTCCCTCTTGGAGATGTTCCACATGTCACCACAAAGGCCATATGTTCTTCAAATGCGTGTAGCCTCTGTCTGCTGTGTGGTTTGGTAGGTATGCCCCTTAAAGTGCAGGTAGAGTTCACACGCCCCATGCTTGCCTAGGAGCAATTGCCGACCGGGTCCCGCTCCAACGATTGCAAGGTTGGCCTCACCATGCTCTCCAGCAATATTTTCAGGTCACCGACGATGATATCCGTAGATTTTTTCCCAACTGCTTGGTGCATCAGGAAGAGCACCAGCGGCCATGCTGCTTTACAAATGCATGGTTCTTCCAGCTGGCAAAGTTTTTGTATGAAACATTGAATGCCAGAGCCGCGCGTCGCGGAATGGCCTCAATGGATGTTCAGGGGCTTGCTTCCTTGTTTGCGGAGGGCAAGGTTGCGTCATGTCCATTCAGTGCTCAACTCATTCAGGAAGGCCGTGAAGTGGTCTTCAAAGCCTTGGAGTGCGTGGGCGCAGTCTTGCCAATGCGGGAGCGGACACAGGGGCAGACTTTGTTCTTGGCTGCGCTTGAAGAATTGCGGCGAATTTCTGGGGATCCAGCTTGCAGAGCCTTCTTCTCTTCCAGCAGCGTGTCCTGTGCTAAGGCTGTTACATTAGGTGTAGGAGTCAAGAACCCGCGTGTGCCTGCCATCTTTGAGCGGAAGCTATAGTCTAAACTCCTGAAGGGGATTGTATGGGGGATATTATAGGCGAGTGATATAGGAGTGATTTACCCTAGGCCCCCTAAATGGAGACTAGTTCTACCATGTCAGTGGGGTTGGGTGATGTAGAAGCCTGGGGGCTTCCTTACACCCTAAACCCTACATCCTGGTATATAGGGAGGCCCAAGTCAGGAGTACTATTTTGCGGGTTCCCATAATAAGGGTCCCTTTATTACGGGAAACTACCACAAATCCATGCATTTTTGCACGTATCTTTGTAGAGTTCGGAATTTCCATCTTTGGATTCTATAGTGGAGTCTCATATAAGGGGGCACCAATGTATCATATTCCTGGCTTTAAGGATTCTACGAAAACACCATTCCCACTAAAAAGATAGTAACTAATCTTTTGGGCACTGCCCCCACTCAGTAACAGTTGGATAAGAATTATAATATGGTTATATATAGCCCTTAATAGGACCCCTAATATAGACTGTTACTGGGTGCGGGCAGTACCCAACTAATCTTAATAATAGTAATATTAATAAGAAGAAGCTCCCGTATAGGTGCTTGGTGAAATGGCACCATTTAAACCCCGAGCCCTAGGCAGGTTTTTCAGATTTGCTGAGGAGGTGTTTCACACATGAGATAGGCGGCCCTAGAACTTAGAAGATGATCCTTACTTTTAGGGTTCAACGCTTCCGATGGATAGTAGAAATCATGCATGACCCAAGTACCTCACTCATACCCTGGGAATAATGATACTATAGTATACTAAGGCCATGCAGGGCTTGCAGTTTCAACAGTAGGATTTACAGTCTGAAGAGCTTGGGGCCAGTGATATGCAGGGTTATGTGACAGCCGCGATGAGGTACGTAGTCGTTGGCCATCACTATAGCTAGCTTAACTCTAACTGCAGTACAAGCCATCCATGAACATTTCAAACGTTCAGGTTTAGGATTTATTCGGTTTAGGGTTTAGGATTTATGGGGTTTTAATTAAGGTTAATGCATCAGGGTTTAGGGTTTAGGACTTCGGATAGGGGCCGCGGAAACCAACATGTTCACAGGTATGAAGACCATCAAGAAACGTTCCCTAAACCCCCAAACCTTGTCCCAACCAGTAAATGCATCCCTCGACATTCCTTGTCGGCCACACAGCTGTTGATGTTAGGGTTTAGGTTTGAGGATTTAAAATTTAGGGAAGGTTTCTAGGGGTGGGGGGGCTGGCGGTGAGGGTCTAGGTTTTAGGGTCTAGGGTTCAGCGTTGATCCCGTCACGCCTTGATTTGAGCTACTGTTGATGTCATGCTTTTTAAATACCCCCTTACAGTGGACATAGGTGTCCCTCTTGTAGTTTAGTATAGTCCGTTGTTTGGTCCTTAATAAGGAACCCATGTCCATTAAATATTTGTGAAAAGTTGGCTGTGGCTCATCTCGCTGATTCTGAAGTGGCCTTTAGCAGCCCACGGAAGATCAAACCCAAGGGATGCGTTTACTCGATTAACCTCAGACCCTAAAAACCTAAACCCTAAACCCCCAGAAGACTAAAACCTTAAATTATTCGTTGCTAACCGGATCACTGGGTATTAGGGTTTAAGGTTTAGGGATCACTCGGATTCGTATATGGCTTATATCAGGGTTCAAGGTTAAGGGATAACTGGGGCTATTATAAACTTCCAGGGATGCTTGGCTGTCTTCTGCGTGGCTGTTAGGACTTTAACTTTTTGGGTTCCCTACTTTTTTATTCAGGAGGCTAAAAGTTTAACCTTTAGGGGCGGTCCTAAAGACAGCGAAGGATCATAAGTAGACTCACAAAGTTCCCCTGAGCCTCCAAGTATCCCCAAGTTTCATACCATGGAACCTCAACCCTACGCCCAACGCTTCAGGGAACATTTGCAGTTTATACACCCGTAAACCCTGGACTCTTAACCAATGAACCTTAACCCCTTAAACCTACGTCAACCCTAGACCCAAGCTTATACACGCTAAACTTTGAAGCCCTTGAACCCTTACCCTAAACCCTATGTAAAAACCCGACCCCTAAACCCATAAACCCTTAAAGCCCTGAAACCCTCAATCCCTCAAGCATTAAACCCTTAACCCTACGTTACAACCCACCTATAAAACCCGAAACCCTCCAATCCTTAAACCCTAACCCTCCCTTTTGAGGCCTCAACCGTCTTGCTTCCAGAGGTAGGCTTCGGCCTGCTTGGCCCTCAGAGATGGCAGGGTTCAGGGGGTTCAGGGGGTTTTGGGTTTGGCCGTTTAGGGGGTATGGGTGGTTTACGGGGTTTAGGGTTTAGGAGGTTCAGGGGTTTAGGATTTCTGGGCTTTAGGGTTTACAGAGCTTAGGGCCTAGGGTGTAGGGTTTACATAGCGTTGCTGAAGTACCGTGAGGTATTTAAAGCCCTGAACTCCAAAAAGGGTGGCTAAGAAAGTTACAGAAGGTTGTTAAGGCCCTGAACTGAAAATTGATTAGCTAGATGTTCATTGGGGAGGTTTTTCTAAAAACCCTGAGCCCCAAACCCTAGGCAGTGCGTGGGCCCACGTTTAGGACTTGGGGTTTGGGGTTTAGGGTTAAAGGACAGACATCATCAGGGTTTATGGTTTAGGGTTGAGGCATATGGGGATACTGGAGAAACAATTGGAAAAGAAAATCGAAAATGAAATGGGAACTGGCATTTTGTAGGTGTATATAGCGAGTAGGTGTGAGCTACTGTCAATATGAGGGTTACTAAGGGACCATGAAGGGTGGACATTGGGGTTCCTTTTGTAGTAGTGTCGGATGGTCTGTAATACATTCCATAGCAATCGCTTCCTCTTCATAGAATCCCTCCCCCTAGGAGAATAGCCAATTCCAGAAATTCCTGGAAGAGTACTTTTGAAAGCTCCAGGACAACTTGTCAAAGGATTCATGCAATAATCAATAAGCAATCCCAAGAAAATAGGGATGCCCTTGATTTCCTGGGCATATGGCTTTGTTGCAGAAACTTATATACATACACGGGCCTTACTGATTTTATTGCGTTTTGAAATCGTGTTTACTGAAACTTCGTTGGTTTCAACTTGAAATCAATTTGGCTTTGATTAGAGCTGAATGGCCTGTCTGACCATCGGTCTCTTAGATTTTACCTACATCTTAAGAGCTGTTCAAAGGGATTTTACTCAGACCATTTAGTTTTTTTTTGCAATACCTTCCCCCCCATGATGACACCTTCTGTTTCCTCAGCCTTCGAAGGTTCTGGACCAGCTGACAACGGGTTTAGGTTTTAGGGCGTATAGGCAGAGTAGGGTGCAAGAATCTGATTCTAGGTTCGGTGTCTGGGGTTTAGGGTTTAGGGTTTCTTATGCGCTGGGCAGCTGCAGGGAAAGCTGGAAGTCCTTGACCTAAATCGAAACTGTAGAACGCCAAACCCTGAATTCTAGGCTAGATATTAAAACTGGAACCCTACACCCTGACATCCTAAACCCGGAAGCCGACTCCCTCCCCCTCAAACCCGCTGTATCCCCAAATGAGCTATAGTCTAAACTCCTTAAAGTTAAAGGGGGTTATGTAGGGGATTTTCATAGGGGAGTAGTATAGTGGTTATTAATTGGGATACTAGGAATTTAGACTACAGCTCATATAAGCCTCTCAGCCCCCTAAACCCCATAAATGCCCTTTGAACCTTCCATTAGCTTCTGTTGTCAGGTACAGCAAAACCCCTATCTCTCACGCATACCCATATGATCTCAAAAACTGTTCTTATATTCCCTTGGAAGGAGCCCTAAACCCCCAACACTCAAACCAGAAGGGGCCCTTAGATTAGATATCCCTGTATCGTCCCCAGTAAGCTTTGCCCAGGCCAGCACTTGCTTCTTTGCTGCCCATGCCGCCTGGGCAGCTGGGCGAAGTGGAAAGGGCTTCCAATTTCATGGCGCAGGGGTTACACGGGGTTCCATATGACATGAAGTATAGTCTAGAGTCTAAACTCCTTCAAACGGGGCTGCATAGGGGCTCGTATAGGATACTATTATAGGGGTTATCCAGGGGATACCAGGAGTTTACTATAACTCATATGAATATAGACGTGTATGCATCTATGATGCAGGATTTAGTGTTCAGGGGTCTAGGATCTAGGGGTTGCGGTTTTAGGTTGTAGGGATTATAGCCCTTGTGGCGGGTACACAGTAATTAGATAGTCGATTACGACTACTCAGTGCTGTAGAGAATGCAGAGAGATTCTATAAGGCTCACTTGTGGATCATATGGGGGCTGACACTAAAACCAAAACGGCGTAACAGATGACACTAGTGTTTCGCAACATTCCCGCCTAGTTCGCTGTAATCTATAGCGGCCCCAGGGTTCTCAATCACACTCGCAACTCTATGCGGGTTTCACCCAATAAATTTCTGTCATAACCCTATATCCCAATCTCTGAACCCTTAACCTAAATACCTAGGACCCTAAATCCCTAAATCCCGAAACGCTGAACCCTACTTCCCCTCCAAGCCCCTAAAGCCGAGACCCCTAGTTCAATACCTGGACCCTCCACTGTAGTTTCTTTTTGGGTTTGGTATGGTTTGTAGGGTTTTAGGGTTTAGGGCTCTGAGTAGGGCTACCAGAAAGGTACTACATTGCAAGGTCTAGGTAGGTTTTCCCCAGCGTCGCACCTTGAAGGGGTCCTTCAAAAAGCTTATAACCAGGGTTCAAGGATGTAGGGACGTACGGTGGATGACAGAATCCTTGCATGACCATAAGTGCCTTGTGGCTTGGGAATGATGCTGTGATAGTATACTTAGACCATCAGGGTTCTAAGCATCAGCAGTAGAGATTCGGGATTCAGGTTTTCTGGTGAAGGGATTTAGGATTTAGGGCCTAGGGTTTACTGGCACTTTTCAATGTTTAGGCGTTTGCGGGTTGCTATAGGGCTATGAATGTGTTTCGTTGGGATTGATAAGTTTTAGGGCTAGAGGTTTAAGGGGCTAATAACTGGGCAAGTTATAACGACTTCACCCGACCTCACCCCAAATGGTGCTTTGCAGAGAGAGCTGGCTAAAGTTGAGATTTTGATAATTCCTGAAACATTGCCAGCAATCAGGCCCCATACGCCACTAGTAAGGCGGAGTAGTTTCCATTTTCTTTTTCCATTATCCCCATAGATCCCCAATTTATACGCTATAATCCCAATATAACCCATTATAGTAGTTTCCATTAGGGCTATTTGGGGAACTTTTGGAGGTCCCTTCAGGATCGTTGACTGAGGTTTCGCAATATCTTTGTTTGTAGACTTCGGTTTTCAGAGTATGAGACCCTGCTACATACTGCAGTATAGACTTCTATGTATGTATATATCTGTATGTTATATACACATGTACACATATTTACACAAATACATATTGCCAATTGGCGGTTATTAACATCAAGGTTGCTTCTGGGATTGCGTAAATATCAGGGGCAGTACTGTAATGGGACCCCAAAAGGGAGCATAGTTTGGACAAATTACCTCATGCATATAATATACATATATATCTTCATACTTCCAGAACGCCAGAGGCCTCAGACCCAAAGCATTAAGCCTTCCTTCAACCACCCGTCCCCCTAAGAATTATATCCCCCTCCCGCCACCATCCTAATAAGCAATCTTCCCCTTAAACATATATTCGTACGACCTTGGAGGTATTCACTTTAGTGGGTATCCCTAAAACCCGAAGCCCTAATGACGGGGAGGGGTGTTCAACATGACCCACGCTCCTGATCTGAGGCCGGGACTTATTGCGGTCAGAAGCTCAGCTTTAGGGTTTAGGTTTTACCAAAACCTTCAGGGTCTAGCAGTTTACTCGAACCATGGAGAACTAAGTGAAACAATCATTTGAAGGTTAGATGCAGATTGTCGTGCATTAAGAGCGATTTGTTGACCCAACCCTCATGTTAGGCTTTGGTCACAGACCCTGGGGAGGACCTAGAAGAAAGTAGATCCATAATAACAGCCATAAAGGCCATTATTCTACATACTTTTGGGGTGCAGGTAGTTGCCTTCAAGCTGAAATGCAAATACAGAAGCTCCCCAGCCTAAGACACCAACCGGCCACCTATATCTCAAGTAGATAGAATACGGCTTTGGGGTATATTATAATACCATCCCCATATACCCCATATCTACTTAAGGGGGACTATAGGTGTATGAGGGGTACATAGACAGCTTTTGAGGTGTAGTGTTCCTTGATTTATCTCAACCTCCGAGCGGAACTCTGACGACTAGAATCCTAAAACCTGCCTGAAAATCCAAAATCCAGAAAAAAACTTGCTATTCCTGAATATTACCTGTTTGTCATTCCCAAATTATGTTACATCCAGTGTAATTACCCTTGGGCATCCCGGCTTCTTTCTACCCAGGGAAGCCGACCTCACCCCAGGCCCTAATGATGGTTGCCGAAGAGATGCTCCCAAATTTCATTATGGGATATTAGAGGTATATTGGGGTTATATGGGGATAATGGAAAAGAAAATGGAAACTAGTATAATGGGTTATATAGGGTTAGGCTTTAGGAGGAACCCCCCACCCTGTAATAGTGGTATAATAGGAATATAGCAGGACCCTAGTATAGGCCTAATTATCCCTTATAGTCACTATTACAGGGTGGGGGGGTCCACCTAAATTATCATCAGTACTGTTCTCAGTTGTCGTACCATAACGACTGTCACCATCATAGAGCCTACTTCGGATATATACTGGTAATTCGATTTATAGGAGTTATTTGGGGATGTAGGGTTAGGGTGTAGGATTTCTGGCTCAGGGTTCAGGAGTTTAGAATTTCGGGCTTAGGGTTTACGGTTGCCGTTCAGGTAATTTCAACAGCTTCGTATGGACTTCAAGCAGCAAATGCTAGTGAAGGGTCACCGATCATGGGCATGTTTTGCGCAGCTCCCAGGGCATTTGGCGGAGGCAGCAAGAGCTGCCGTTTGTGTTTTTTCCCCGCTGGCCACCTTGGGAATGGTTTCAAGTTGCACTTGTTCCGGAGCGAGAGGCCCAAAGGGGCACGTGAAAGGCGTAGCACCACCACCCACCTGACATCTGATCCGCTGTTACCGGATGCGTCAAGAGAACCGTGAGCGTTGTGTGCAACATGTCAGCTGTGAGCGCGGCATGTCTGATTGAAAGCAAGCGCTTCTGTAAACCGTCTTAGTGTTGGACAGTGCAGTGCAGCTGAGCGTAGGCCGTGTGTGCGTGCATGCAAATGAAGTGTGGCTTGTTTTGCTTCAACTTTGGCGCAGCAGCGTGCGAACTGATGTGATGCTGTCTTGATTGTCAGGGACCTTGAAGTGTACAAAACATGATATGGGTAATCATCGCTAAAGCCCCCTGTATACCAGTTCTAATGTAATATTCCATTTTTTGTCCATTTGATTCTCCATAAATAAAAAGCCCTTAGCCCGAAGATCCTAAACCCTAAAACCCTAAACCCCATAAACCCCATAAACCCTATAAACCCTATAGAATCCCCTATATCTCCCCTTTTATAGGGGATATAACAAATACTAAACCCTACGAAGCCCCAAGGTGCAGTCCTTGGCTGACGTGGCGTCGCAGCGCTTCTGCTTGCAGGTGGCTCCTGGTGCCGGCGCCGGCGTCCGGAGCTTGGCCTGTGCGATGCAGGGGTTCAGTTTTTTGGGTTTAGGGTTTCGGGTTTGGGTTAAGCCTCACCCCTAAACCCTACACCCTACACCCTAAACCCTCAACCCAATACCGCTTGGCTCTCAAGCCTGGGCAAAGAGCTAGGATCCGGCATCTCATGTCCAAGCAACTAGAAAGGGCCCCTCTTCTTCCACGTGTTTTGATTTCACCCTCGAGGACCTCCAGGTTCAAATAGGCGCGCTGAAGCCATGGCCTCCAGAACCTCTTAAAATGTCAGATAGGTTTCAGGGGGTAAAGTATCAGGGGTACCTAAGGGTTTATGGGGTTTTGTTGAGATATATAGGGACAGGGTTTAGGGAACACGTTGCCTCAACAGAGGAGAATCCAGTCGGAAAATGAAATTGCAACTGGAATATATAGCGTGAGTTTCCAAGTCCGAGCGAGGACATTCGAAGCCGCCCCAGCTAAAAAACGTTGAATACGTTGGTCGCAAACGTTTTTTTTTCTGCGGAGGATTCGGACACCTCGCAGACAGGTGCTGGCACATGCTGCACCTCGCAGGGAGGCTTGAAATGGCTGTTTTTGCTCGGTCTGCCCTAAACCCATCACCTTAAATCCTTGTTTCTGGTGGCTGGGGAGGCCGCACTGGAGATTGGTGGCATCCTTGAGAATCTGTGGAGGATCCAACCAGCAAGCGCTAGACCGGGCGTGGGGTCTTTGGTTCAGGCTTTAAGGTTTAGGGCTTAGGGTCTAAGGTTTAGGGTTTAGGGCTTAGGGTTTAGGGTTCTGATAACACAGGTGATGGACAACGCGAACGAGTGGAAACGCCATGTAAGGGAGGTTTAATGGTCCCTACAGTCTACCCCTTGCATCCCGGAATTTCACTAATGTTTTGTCAACTCTATGTTGTTTCCTGGGGCTGCAAATGTCGTATGCTTTCCCAAAACCTTAGATTCCTAGACCCTAAAGCACTAAACTCTATAGCCCTACAACACAAATCCCTACAACCCTATAGCCCCACACCTGCGAAATCCAGCTAGATACCCCATACGCCACTTCAGTTAAAGTCCACAACATTCCGAAGACACGTCATGTTCAAGACCAATTCGGAATACACAATTATTTTTGTGATGAACTATCCCCATGAAGTACCAATCTAAAGTGAGATCCAAAAACCCGCAAACCATCCCAAACCCAGACCCTCCTGGTACCCTCAAATGAGGTCTTAAGTCTCCTTAACATAAGGTACTGAGACCCTTGTAGAGGGTAGTTGGAGGGTCTAGCTAAGAAGAGCTTCATCTGAACAACCCCGAAGCAAGACCACGGAAGTTAGGGCGAGAGGCTTTCAAGTCTGCTGGGCTCTGGCGTCATTTACTACAGAGACCAGAATTATGCGGCTTAGGGTTTAGTGCTAAGGGGGAGCATCATGTGGTCGTTGCCCACTTAGAGGTGTAAACCACCGACTGAACCTTAGACCTTAAAGCCTACAGCCTCAACCCTAAATCGTGAGCCCTCATCGCTGAAAAGTAGACAGTAAACCCCAACCACTATAGCCCCCAAATCCCTACACCCAAAACCTCAGAAGCCCAGTCATCTACAAATTGTCTTCCTTTTCCTGAGCCTTCATATAACCCCTAACCCGGGAACTTACTGTAAAGGTAGCTGGGCTTCTAGAGTAAGTCCGGCAGCCCTAAACCTTTGTCCGTAAGTCCGAAGCCCTAAGCCAAAAAAACGTCTTTGCATACGATTGTCCATTATCCCTTATATAACCCTATAGATAACCTAATCTCTACATGCTTCTGTATTTTCGGTATCCCAGCGCCGGAAGAAAGGCTTTGGCCATCACCCTAGTCCGGGCCTCGTCGCGCAGCACTTCTCCAAAGCTCTGAGTTTGGGGTTTGGATCTGGAGTTGGGTTTCGGGGGCGTTTTGGATATAGGTCGTTTGGGGGTTAGGATCTATAGGGCTTTTTGGGCTTTGGATGTAGGATTTCGGGTTTAAGAGCTGTCAGCCTGGGGGTTAAGGGTATTGAGGTTTGCGGCTTTACAATTTAGGGTCCAGGGTCTAGGATCCGGTGACTCTAGGACACTAGGATTTGGCAAGAACTGTTTTTCGGTTTAGCAATTCATTTGACTGTAGGACGTCTGGATAACCAGCAGGAGCAGATTTTCCAGGGTTCTTATGCGGGTTGTTGTCAAGATGATGCTTTGTTTCTTTTGTTAGCTCTTTCTTTCGGTCTCTCTCTCTCTCTCTCTCGCTCTCTCTCTGTCTCTATGCCTTTAAACCATTAATCAATCCCCTAAACCTTAAAAAGCCTGTGAACCCCCCTGCCCCTACCTAAGTTCCTGAACCCTGGATTGGAGTCTTACCATGGCAACGCCCTCATTGCGATAAGAGGGCCACCCCGAAGGTCGGCCGCTAAAATTCGGTGTGGTTTCACATATATGCACACATATCTATAGGGTTGATGCAGGGATAGATAGATAGATAGATAGATAGATATATGCTTTGTGAAGGTTAACAAAGTCATGGACAATCACATGGTATCGGAAGTGGAACATGAAATGAATTTGGGAAATTTCGTGACCTGCGTTTGGTAAGAAGAGGGTTTTGGGAAATTAAACCCACTTCTGGGACTCTATAGTCATATGCCGGTTGCAGGGTCCCGCTTAGCGGTCGTTAGCAGAAGCCCCTGCTTGGCGTTTGAGCAGAATCCTGCTTTTCTGTATGTAAGAAGAGGCCCTTACGGGGAACATTCTTAGCCCGTGCTTACGCCCTTGCACAATCCGTTGAAACCCTCCGTCAAAACACGTAAGCGCAAAGCTTACTGACTTGAAACTCTAATACCCTAAATCTCTTTCTCAGATGTAGGCTCTACAGCCGAACCCTTAAACTTTAAGGCCCTGTTTAAGGTTTAGGGACCCTAAATCCTAAACTCTAATTCCAACGCCTTGACCCTGAAGCCCAAGCCCTTGAAATCTCCAAGCTACGCCTAGAAGCCCTTCAACTGGGACCTCTAACTAACTTAAGGGCTTAGGGTTTAGGGTCTGACTAACGGAATTTGCACAATCCATGCAAATCCTTATTGATGATACCTGTATATGCATAGGGCATAACTGTACTCAGTATGGTTCCTATATTACCTTCTGTGACAACTGCTATATACTCTAAGCTGGAATGACCTAACCAATTCCCTACAACAGAGCGCTAACCCCCCGTTTCTCTTAACCCTGAGCAGTGAAACCGGAGCCCCTAAGCCCTCAGCCCCCAAACCCTGAACCCTAAGCCGTACACCCCAAACCCCCAAATCCTAAACCGCCCAAGAGAGGCTTGGACCGATCCACCCAGCCCTGATGGCAGCTTGGTGCCGGCCCAGGTGTAGGATTTTTTCTGAATCAATGTTAGGGACCCGTTGTACTTTTGAGGGCACGGGATTCCTTATATTCATGTAAAGCATGGGCTAAGTTTTAAGGGATTCAGGGCTCAGGGTACTTTACTGAGGTATTCAATGCGTTGAGGAACACTGCGCGTTCTCCACAACAGCGCCGTAGGTTTTAGGGCTAATGTATGCAGGCGCGTTCACGGTTGAGGACTGTAGACGAATACATAGATAGGGCTGGCAGGATTTGTCAAAGATTGTTTGAACGAGTTTGTCAGGCTTACACACAGAAAGGTGGCGTAAACATGGCATTACGTATGTTTTTTTAGAGATACATAGGGAGTAGGGCTGGGGATTTAGGAGTGGCAGTGGCAGCATGAAGCGAGCATCATGAAGGTTGAGGTTAATCTATATGCATCATGATGGTCGGAGTTCTTGTTCCTCTCTACAAGGTTCCTGAAAAGAATTTTTAATTTCTGTTACCTAGAATCCTGATATTTAGCTGAAATTATAATTTCTACTGGGGTTCCAAATCCCTTAGAGCTCTGATCGTCGATCCGAGTTGATCAGACTGCTACACGTTTCTTGAACCCTGAGCCCCAAGCCATGAGGCCCAAACGTTGCGGCCAAAACCCGAAACCCAATGCATCCCTATAGATCCCCGTACATTGCTAGGAATCCCCATATATCCGTGTAGAGCCGAATACATGCCCTCTTCTAGAGGGGCCCTAAATCTTAAATCTGTAACCCCCCCAAAGCTGCGCGCCCCCAACACTGAAAGATTTGAACTAAAGGCCCCTCAGTATGGACGCTGAAGCTTGTGCTGCCTACTGGTGTACCTTTAAGGGGAATTAGGATTAGGGATTAGGTTTTAGCGCTCAGGGTTTGGGATGAGGATCTAGGGTTTAGGTTTAGGAGTTATGGTTTCCCTAAACCCTAAACCATATATAACCGTACATAAACATCAGTATTACGATATCCCTACACAACCTAGATCAACCCGATAAAGCCCTGCATAGCCCAGTAAAACCTGTATCAAACCTACCCAACCCTACAGTTCAGGGTTTAGGGATTAGGGCATAGGCCAATGCAAACTTACAGAAGCACCAAGCCCACATAATCCAGACTTCGAACCCCTATAAACACCAAACCCCTAAACCCTAAGGTCTTATTCCAAAACCCGATAGACATTATATGGGTGGTTGTCAAAATTATGGTCCTTTTTTTGGGTCCGTATTATAATACGGCACCTAATATTTAGGGTACCCTAAAAGGGACCATAACTTTGACATCCACCCATATGTGTGTGTATATATACATATATTAATCTAACCCCAGCTTTCCATCAAAAGGACCCAAGGTTCCATCCATACATTATATAAGCCCTATATGCATGCCCTACGTGTGTGTATACATATATATATATATATTTACAACACTCCGGCCCGAGATATTCCCTACATAGCCCCTATATACCCTTCATATAACCCTCTATATGTCTATATGTACATATATACATGATAATATGCACCCTGTAGAACCCTTTTGTAACACCTATACAACCTTCATCTAACCATTATATAACCCCTATATACTAGAGCCTCAGGGTAGGACCGACTGAGGTGCACGACCTGGACTTGGAGGCATCGCCGGGTTTTAGGGGGTTTAAGGGGCTTAGGATGCAGGGCTTTGGGTAGGAATTCAGGGATTTAGGGGTTCAGGGATTCAGGGTTTGGGGTTTAGAGTTTTAGGGTTTGAGATTTAGGATTAAACCCTAAACTCGAAACGGCGGGGCTTTAGGGTTTAGGATTTTTAGGACAGTCTGTGACCAGGCAAGATAGGGAACACCATGGGAAACTCCCTAAACCCTAAACCCTATCCCTAAACCCTAGACCCTCAATCCCTAAACCCCTAGACCCTAAATCCCTACACCTTAAAAACTACCCAAATCCCTATCCAAATCCCTAAACCTTGAAACGCTAAACCCTAAACCATAACCGGGTTAAGCGCTTGGGGACTGCGGGTAGGCAGTCTGAGAACACTGGTATCTCGGTCGAGGAGAACGTGTGGAAGTTTTCCATTAGTAGGGCAAGGCAATATAGACCCCCAAATGCTATATAGCATTTATTATAGGGACCGCGAAAAGGAACCCCACATATTCTGTAATTCCTTTTTTTCGGGACACCCAGAACGGTAGCACTGATTTTGGGAAACCTCCGTCCCTTCTTCATGTCTCCCCACGGCGAGGGTGGTGAATGAAAGTGGCTCTTGTAAGACATTTGTGGTAAGTCCACGACAGCTGAGCACCCGCAAAAGTTCAAAACAAAGGGAATCCGATTTGCAAGCCGCTCCATTTAGAACCCAAGCTCCGGGCCTTCGGGTTCGGAGATCTGATTTGGGCTTCCAGGACCCTAAGTTCAAAATGATTACGAGTTTTGCCGCATGTTTGTTTGTAATATAATTTTGTCGGAATATGTAAACTTTCAGGATTTCTGCAACATGTTGTTTGTATTGTAGACCCAATGGGTTTTACAGACTAATCCCCTCCTCTAGTATGAAACACTCCCCCTAATAATATATATATATAGTAGGTTAGCACCAACGACTTGCGCACCGAC
>CAJNIZ010046155.1:10459-20533 GCA_905231905.1 Symbiodinium pilosum | reverse complement strand
TGCAAGTTAAGGTATGTAAAAAAAATTCCCATTATATGGTATATTATAACATATTGGGAGTATCTAATATCAGGGAGGATGGGTGGGGTAAATCCTAACCCTTAAGCCCTAAACCCTTAGGGGGAGGGGATTATGCTGCTTGGCTGCTGTTCCCTGCGCCGCAACTGGTGCTTTTTTTTTTATTCGCCAACCTTGGCCGGCATGATACTTAGAGCCCCTTTTAAAAGCGGTATGTATATATACATATATATATATATACATATGTGGCTTAGAGATATGAGCTATTGTCTAAACTCCTTAAAGGGGGGGCTATATAGGGAATTTGAAGTATTACCAGCACCGTTTTCTACAATCCATGTAAATATGCAGCATTGACATACCCCCCGCACCCTCTCCAAACATCCAGCCCTTGGGTTCTTTCAAACATAGACCCTTTACGCGTGGGGAGTCGTGGCTTTTGCTGCCCACGTTTATGGCTCAAACTGCAAGCATCGAAGAAGCGCGGTCTTCGGGCTTAGAGTTCACTTTAACTACAACGGCCACATGCTTTCAAAAGATAGCGGGCGCAAAACTTTGGTTTGCAATGTAATGTTTTCGTCAGCCACTTGGCATCAAAAGAGCTGAAAAGCCGATAGTTAGCTCACAATTCACAAACATGGTTCTTGAAAGGTTTGTTGGAGCTTCTGTAGGTGACGCCTGGACATGTGGTGGGTTGTGTGGCGAGCTCGAAGCATGTAAATCTTCCACGAGCACCGGGACCAGAAGGTGGAGCTCAAAGTCAGTAGCCTTCAAAGCCTAGAGCCCAAGACTTCGCCGGGTTCCTACGCACGGGAACCCTAGAATCTTACGGGGTAAGTAGTAGCTAAAACCCGAAATGTCCTAAAGCCCTACCTACCTTGCTCTAGATTCAGAGCCCCAAGAGACGAGAACCCTGGCGCGGAGCCCTGGGCGCCATGGAGGGCCCAGAGGCCCTGCAGGAGCTCACGGATCGGCTGCAGGCTTGGTTTTGCGGTTTTGGGTAAGGGTTTTTGGAGTTTTGGTTTTAGGGTTTTAGGTTTTTGGGTGTTTTGGGTTCAGGGTTTTAGGTTTTTTCGGAGTTTTGGGTTTAGGGTTTTAGGTTTTGGGGTTTAAGGGTAATATGCGGTTTAGGGTTGAGGGTCAAGGGTTTAGGGTCAAGGGCTTTGGGTTTGGGAGTTTGGGTTCTGGGTTTAGGTGTTTTTGGAGTCCTTCTGCAGGGGCTCAAGGCATAGTTCTTAGATGATCTATAGGGATATATGATCTAAATAAACTCCCGATATGCGCCTCAAGAAGCCCTATAATAGTCCTCTACACAAACCCCCCCTAAGGAGTTTAGACTACTGCTCATATGGCAATGTAGAGGCTGAAGGCATCTCTTGGGGAGATTTCTGGTGAGTTTTTAGGTAGGAGTTTAGGCTCTGGCCTTTTTTATCCTAGTGGTGTGGGGATTTGGGCGGGCTCAGCGGTGTAGGATTTACGGTTCAGTAGCTCGGTGGCTTTGGGGAATTTAGGTGTTTACACCAGCAACGGAATTATCGGAAATGATAGAAGGATTACAATCAGGAATTGTAATCGAAGGGGTTATAGAAGCAATCATACTGAAGTTGATCAACAGGAAGCCTGACAGAATTGTGGAGAGCCTTGTGGTATGGCGATGGTGGGGCCGGGACAACCACTTGCAATCCTCATAAAGCCCCCCGAAGGCGATCCGACGCTACAGCTTTAACCCTGACCCTCCTTAACCCCCAAGCATAAACTTAAACCAGTAAAGGTAACACCCCGGTTAAGTCTCCTCCTGGCGACGCACCGTTTCGAGCCAAGTTCCTCATGTCTGTTTGATGGCAATATAGGGCTCATGCTCTGCGGTACGTGTAAGATTCACAGCTAGGCCATCCTGCAAAGTTATACTGAGCAAGCTTGCGAGGCTTGTTGCAGGACCTTGATGGGTCAGATGCACTCAAACCTTTGGATATGCGTTCCTTGGCGTTGAAGACCTACGGCCAGGCTGATGGAATCCAATTCCGATGATGCCCACGCGGTCAAAAACCCAGCTCCATCATACCAAGCTTCTCTTTAAGATGTCTGGGTGAGGCTTGGGAACCACTCTCGCCGCGCCGCTCGGAACTGCCATTGCTTGACCTTGAAGAAGGCCATGCAGCGTCGACAGAATCGTTTCAAATCGCCACTTCGCGCGCCGCGCAGGTCATTTCTTGCGGGCCACTTACTCCTGAGAATGGTAGTTTCTCAAAATTAGGGGTACCTTTTTGGGGGTCCCCCATAATAAGGATTATAATACTATAATATAGTATTTGGGGGTCACCTTATTTAGGGTCATCTTATTTAGGGAAACCCTAAACCCTAAACTCTAAGCCCTAAACCCTAAACCCTACCGAATCTTTAGAGCGAGCTGTAAGGAGGCGTTGCACAGCTTGGGTTGTTGATCCACTTACAGTAGGGATATAGGAGTTATAGGAATAATGGAAAATCAAATGGAAATTACAGGGATTATAGGGATTATGTAGGGTATATATTAGGGTTTTAGGGGGGTTATATAGGATAATGGAAAATCAAATGGAAACTACCATAGTATATTGGAGTTATATAGGGATAATGGAAAATCAAATGGAAACTACCATAGTATATTGGGGTTATATAGGGATAATGGAAAATAAAATGGAAACTACTATAATGGGTTATATAGGGATTATAGGGTAGCCAGCTAGTGATCTCCTGACACGATCACCTAGTTGTAAAATCTGACTCGTGACGCGTCGTAGGGCCTTGGGTTTAGGGATTATCCTTGTTTAACTCCAATAGACTACAGTAATTTCCATTTTCTCTTCCATTACCCCTATATAACACCAATATAACCCTAATCTTATCCCAATGGGTACAATGGGTTTAGGGTTTCTGGTATGGGGTTGGCGCTTCTGGTGCTGCAGTGCCAATGTCGCTTCCAGGTTGGCCTTCTCTCGCATCTGAATTTCGCCGAAGAACTTGATCTTTTAAAGTGAAGCAGTGGATCTGCTGCGTCTTTATGGTATACTGTAAAACCTATCAAAATCCAAACCCAAAACCCCTAAAGCCCTTAAACCCTAGGACCCTAAACCCCAACCCCTACACCCTAAGACCCTAAACACTAAACCCTGAGACCCTAAACCCCAACCCCTACCCCTGGACACAGACCTGCACCCAGACTTTGGGACCTGGACTCGGGTTTAGGGCTTAGGGTTTAGGGGTTTAGGATTTAGGGTTCAGCATCTCAAGTCCAAGCATTCACTTGTTAAGATGCTTTATCTCATAACGGTAAAATTTCCGCCCCCTACTGAATCCCACATCAAGAAGAAGCTTATACAACGTTTTCATTTCTAGCCCTCCTCCGTATTCCAAAGCCTGAAACCTAAAGCACGAACTCTATGACCACTGAGGGACCCAATCCCTAAAGCTCAGCGGGGAGGTTTGTGGGAGGGCCCCCTTCATAGGAGAAGGTCTGGCCTTGGCAGTACACTTCACAGGATAAGGCTTCTGACCTTATTCCTGGAGTTGGCCTTATCCCACGAATTTTGAATTTACGGTCATATAAGGTAAAAAAGGTTTAGGGCTTGGGGACATGGACCTGCACCCGGACCGGCGCTGACCGAACCCGGGGGGCCGTTGAGATTTCAGGGTTGTGGTTTGTTGAGTTGTTGAGGTCTAGGGTTGGGGGGGCCCTAAACCTTGGAGCTTAAACCCTAAACTTTAAAACCCTGAACCCTAAACCCTCAAACCCTAAAACCTGAACCCTAAACCCTCACCCCTAACATCCCTGAACTCTAATATCCTAAACCCCAAAGCTCAGAACCCTAACAACCTTGTTTTTTTGAAAGCCACGGAACCAGGCCGAATCTGCGAAGCTGCGGGCCTTCATTGAAGGCCAGTTTAGTGCCTGGGCCTGGATCAGGGGCTTAGGGATTTAGGGATTTGGGGTTTAGGGATTTAGGGCTTATAGGGTTTAGGGTTTTAGGGTTTAGGCCTAGGGATTTTGTGTTTAGGGTTTTCAGGTTCAGGGTTTAGGGCTTGGGGTTTAGGGTTTTAGGTTTTAGGGCTTACGGTCTAGGGCTGAGGGTTTAGGGCTTAGGGATTTAGGGTGTAGGGTTTTGGGGTTTAGGGTTTAGGGTACAGCATTAGATCAGGACTATATGGGGAAAAAGGTGTTCTATTGAGTCTTATATAGCACTATACTTGGGCATGCCATGCATGGTTTAGGGTACGGGGTTATATGATTTAGGTTTATTTAGGGCATACGAGTACTACTCCTCAAGAAACGCCATTTGGCCATGGACTCATTGACCCACAACACCAAGGCCCAGTTGGGATTTGTTGACTGGCGTTGCCTGCTGTTCATGCCTGTGCAGGCGAGGACGGCCTGTGGACGGCCGGACGGCAGAGTGAGGGTGGGAGAGTGGGAGAATGGGGAGCGAGGACGGTCGAGGGAGCGAGGATGGCCTGTGGACTCCACTTCTGCTTCCTTGCGGGGCTTCTCCACATCAAGAGTAAAGTGCCGAAAGAAAGCAACATCATCAACGCAGGAATGTGTGAGGTATGTGTGAGGAAGACAGAATGTAAGAAACCAGTACAGACGGCATCAACAAAGAAGAATGAACAAACAACATGCAGAGCTCCAGCAGGAAATTTAAGAGAGAATCAAACGCAGGATACAAGGCCTGCCGCACGGATTGATCATGTCCATGCCTGTCGCACGCATTCCTCCTGTCCATGCCTGTCGCACGCATTCCTCCTGTCCATGCCTTTCGCAGGCTTTCAGTGTGTCCATACAACAGAACCCACCCGTACTTACTAACGCAGCAATTGTCTGGCAGTGAAGCCTTCGCAGTCCAGCTTCAACTGTGACGTTAATCCCTCATATGAGCCATTGTCTAAACTCCTAGTATCCCCCTTAATAACCCCTATAGTAGTTCCCTATATAATCCCCCTTTAAAGGAGTTTAGACATATGGCTCATATAACCCGGGTACGCACAAGCGTGTCAATCCTAGAGCTGGCCACTCCTGAACCTTAAGCACCTGTTTGCTGGACACCTTTTTGCTCCCCCCCCCCTTCTAGCAGCAGGTGTTCCAGCGCAATCGTGCGGATGACCAGGCCAGGCGATGATGCAACTGGCCTTTGGGAGCTATGTGTGCCTCGGAGCTCAGCTTGCTATGCCGCAATCTGTCAACACTTGCCATGGCTTGACTGCACTGGCGCCCTGTGAGGAAGCCGCAAGTCACACTGCACATGACTCGCTACCCAAGCACGTCGTGGCCTGGGTCGCAGAGTGGTTGAATGGCCGACTTTGTTGAAGTTCCATCTTTTTATGCGCAGGTTCGAAGCCACATGCGACGGCAAGCGGGACATCTGCTTGGAGTTAGTGCTTCAGGGCCGCGAGCAGCAAATGCACATGCGTGCAATGAGATGCAGTGAGCCATGTCCGTGGCAAGCGCTGCGGACCTGGAGAGCTGAAGATTATGAAGGTGCTGAACTTACGTTGATCTCCCTGGCCTGTGGCGCTGCCTGTCGCTTTGCGGGTTCCTGTGATAGACGCATGGGCAGGTCTTGGAGCAAGGTGCCATCAGCATTTCCAACTATCAGTGGGCCCATGACCCAAGCAGCGCCGTTACCTGAAACACTGCAACGACTAGCATTCGCCCATGGCAAGCTTTTTGTGTGACACAAGGTGGTTGTTTGTCCTAACAGTAACTAATATCTACGAAAGATGTTGGGACCGTGCGCAAGGCACGCAATCTATGCTCAGCTGCTTCCGCCATGGACCAGACTTCCTTGAAGTCATGACCAGTGAGTGCCGTACGCAGGCCCTGGCAGCAGTTCCACGTGTGGCAAACTTACCTGTGTGCAGGCAAAAGCTGATGCCAAATCAGCCTTGATCAGCTCGAGGGGCTGAAGGCATTCTGGGCTTATTTGCACATCTTTGCATTCCTGCCCCCACTCTGGCAGGCTTGGTGGAAGAGACGCTGCGCTGTAAGGTGCCGTGGTCAAAAGGGTCTGAAGGTACTATCTCGAAAATCACCGCATGTAATCCTGAGCTTAGCTCGTGTTTTGGCAGCTACAACCGTCCAGACGTGGTCTGGCAAGTAGCAGGTTTTTTTCAGTAAAGAGGAAGGTTCGTATCCCGTTTCAGACCAGGGGATGGGGATCAACGGCATCTTGGTTCGCCCCGAGCGCAGCATACTTCGGCGTACTTCCTGCTCCCCCCGATAGGTGTGCCGTACCTGCGTATCGCAAAGCTGTTTAACAACACTATTTGCACGCACGCTGTTCGACCCCTACACTGTGATTGCAATGATGGCGGCGATCGTGGCGACGATGAGACGTTGCAGCGGGCAACAAAGGGTTTGACCTAGAATGCATTTGCTTACGGCACTGTGTGTTTGTGAATGTGCTGCAAGGCTTTCAGTGCATGTGCTTTGGGATTTTGTTTGTTTTTCCTCCGAGAGTTTTGTTCTTATGTTGGGCTTCCAGTCGCTGCCATTTACTTCTACTGTTTCATTTCGCTTCCTAGCTGCCTGCAAGGTTTTTGGCCAATAACGCCAGACTTGGAACTGTTTGCGCTGCAGCGCCGTTTCGTGGTTGCAGATGCGTGTACGCTCTCTGCGCTTTGTGAGTGACACAGCGTAGTTTCGGCACCGCTTGATGTGAGTGCTCTTGTTGAGATTCGTGTTGTCACTATGTGGCAGCTCAAGGCATGAGAATGGCCAGCACCGTTCTCAGCTGATCCTGTGTGTGTCTCCCATTTGTGCCCGTGTGCTGCATCCTGGGCAAAGCCATTGTTGGCTGAAGACAGTATCAGCCGGCTCCCATGTGGTATACTATTAGTAGACGATATACTGCTGATCCCAGCAGTATAGCACAGTGTACCTCAGCATACTGGCAAAGTGCAGTGTATACATATATATATATAGTCTTCACATAGTATGTGCGAAGTGCTTCATATATATATATATGTGTGTACAAATATGTGTGTATGTATTCGTAACATATACATATTTTCTAAAGATACATGATTATCTGCGCATTGATTGTATGTGATATGTCATAAAGCCCATATGGAGTTATCTAGATGCATACGCTTGTATATGTGATATTCGCGCGTCCACCTATCATGATATGTGATACGATGGCGTATGAACATTGCAGTCGCATGTTGCGCTGTAATGCGGTGCAACGGAATATAACGTGAGAACGTGTGTGTTAATATGCTCATATTTATATGTATGAAAGTACGGTAGTGTATAGATATACGTACTTATTGGCGTCGGGGTTTGCAATTTACAGCACTAAGCTCAAGGATGGGGAGAAATGAAGCGGCTACACGCGGGCTTGAGTAGGTTTCTGATGTAGGGTTGAGGATAGACCGGGCTTAGGGAAAAACATGGGGGAAAGAGCGGTAGATCTTGGAAGCGAATGGGGAACATCCGTACACGGAGGACATAGCCCTAAATCCTAAACCGAGTGATAGTAGATTGTAAAGTTTCCTGGACTTCAAGGATTTTGGGGTTGGCTCAGGGTTCTTATGTTGTCAAGCTAAACCTTACATCCCCACCTAAAGAACTAACCCCCCCCAAATACCGAGGGTCCGGAGTGATTGCTTGACTGCTGGGTCTTCTGGATCCTCGGTCCTTTCACGAGCGGGGCGGGAATTATATATTTGAAAAGTCTAGAAGGAATACTGTTGACCTGTAGTTTAAACTGCTGCAAGGCTGGTTATATGGGGTATCATTATCATCATCGGGCTTATCAATTTGGATGCTAGGAGTTTAGACCGTAGCTCGCAAATAGATTGCAACGCCATTATCCCCTAAGTTCAAGCGTGTGTGTGCCATTGTAAATTGGTCAGTTATTGTTTCAGCAAGGTAAGCAGACAGCGCTGCTACACGACATGCTGAAGTTATCCATGCAGACGTCTGGTCCGGATGGATGTGCCCTTTGACAGTGATTGTTAGTTATTCTTGTTGTTGAATGTCAGCATTATTACTGATCTTATTCTTGTTATTATTAACCAGGAGGTTCGGCGATCCACGCTAGAGCTTCAATTGCTCTAGGCATTCAGATAGTTGGGTTGACGGTTGAGGATGTTGTGTTTCGGGTTGAGGTTTAGGGGTTTAGGGGTTTAGGGTTTTTTGAAGGGTTTAGGGACGGTAGGGCTCCCGGCATTTAGATCGTTCACTGGGAAACGTTATCCCTATGGCTACATGTAGGAAGCCATTTCTTGCATTCAAGGCTCAATGTAGATAGTATGTACGGACTTGGCCACCTAGTTGTCTGCGACAAGTACCGACCACAATTGATGAAATCATTGCTTAGGCAGCTCGTGCCTTCAGGTTTGGAAGGGCGAGCAAAGATGAAACTGATAAGGCCAGGATTCAAAGAAATCCGGGCAGCTCTGAACTTTAAACACTAAAGCCTAAGCCCCTGAACCCTAAACAATGCATTCCAAACCGAAACGCCTGAACACTAACACAGGGGAACCCTGCGAATTTGGAACGAAATCCCGCACCCCCAAGATTTAGGGGTTTAGGGGCTTGTGGCTTAGGGGTTTGGCTTAGGGGTTTAGGGCTTTGGATTTCGAGTTTAGGGTTTAGGGGCACTTGCCCATTTCATTCCTACTCCCAAAACATATGTTGGATCTGAATCTGCCCTGAAATCCCTGAATTCAATTTGCTGACACCGCAAATCCTAAGAACCTAAGTCCCCAAACCCTAAATCGTATCCCAAACGCTACACGCAACGATGCCACAAAATTAAGCCGTCACGTATCTGTACGGTTGGTTCGTATGGGCTTTAGGCCTTGATTTGATGGTGCAGAATGCCAAGCGGGCTACGGAGTGGCCAGAACATCAACATTGCCTAATCCATAATAAAACCTGTACAATCCCCTATATAAACCCCCTTTAAGGAGTTTAGACTGCAAATCATGTAAGGAATGCTAACCTCAAGGTCAAGGAAGCCATATGGATTAGCCCAGGCGGTTTAGGGTTTAGGGTATATATGATCTAGAGTCCAGGCCTGAGGGTACCGATTTTAGGTTTAGAGTTTGGTGTATTAGGAGCACAACTTTTGGACCTTAGAGTCGTTCAGAAGTGATTCTACGCGGGCTTAGAGCTAGGATAGCTATACCTTACCTGACTAGTCAGGACCTTACTTAAAATCATATAGTATTCCATCAACATATACGCACATACAGCACATAAACCCTATACCTTAGATCCCAAGATTGAGAGCCCTTGGTGCGGACCTTCGAGCATAGCCCAGGTAACCAATGGTTCGCCTAACACAGCCTCGAGCATGAAGCCTGGAGGCGCTGTGATCTCAGGAAAGTTGTCACTTTGAGGCTCATGGGTTCAGAGGCTTAGGGTTTAGGGTTGGGTTTAGGGTTGCGGGGTCGTTAAGGATTTGCTAGGTAGGATTTGGGGTGTTGTCATGGGAAGCATTAGGCCTAGGGGTTTGGGTTTAGGCTTTAGGGTTTCGGTTTCTAGGATTGCGTCTTTATACGATGAGGTTCGTGGGCTGCGTTAGTAGCACGGAACCAAATGGAAAATCAGTTTGAAGCTGGAAGTATGTAGAGTTTGCCTCTGCTGCCCGCTCGTAGTGAGTCCTTTGGCCGGGTTTAGGGTTTAGGGTTTCGGGGTTTTGGGTTTGGGGTTTGGGGTGTAGGGTTTTCCCGATGTGAAAGTGCCTGTCTATCATGATCTATACCACCCCCCTAGGTTCCCCCCTCGATTAAGTTCCCCGCTCAACTGAAGTTGTTTAGAGAGATCTGTAGACCTAATCAACGTTAAGTAGGCGGGAGAGTAAGGGTGTGAAGCAGGGGGACCCATGCGTTTATTATAGTTGTAGCAATAATACTAGCAATTCCATTACCAGGGGCGGGTGGAAATATCATACCGGGGGTTCGGGATTGACATAAGATGATAGGGTTAAGGTCTGCCCCACCACCAAAGGTTGTAGTCAGTGATTTTCTAGGAGGCCCCGTGGTATCCTTTTACTGTTTTTTTTTTTTTTT
>CAJNIZ010046154.1:12723-41503 GCA_905231905.1 Symbiodinium pilosum | reverse complement strand
ACTGTTACTGGGTGGGGGCAAACCCTACAACCTCAAACCCCAAAGTCAAACCCCAAAGCCGCATCCAAGGTCGACATCTCCAAGTGCGGGGTGACTTTGCTGAACAACCTGGGAGGCGACGTGAGCTTTCTGGGGGCCTCCAAAAAATCAAGGTTTTGCTGCGGAGTCCTTATAATCAGTAGCATAGTTTGGGTCATGTCCCCTTGCAGTAACCTCTTTTTGCGGGGGTTGTAAAAGCTTCTAGTACCCATTGTTGTTAGGGGAAGACCTAAATTGTACGTAGAATATGGAGCTTACATCGGAGCCCCGAGTTATTGTAACCCAAAAAGATTTTTTTTTCTCCAGCCCCGGGGCTTTAATTCCTCTAACATAACTTACTTTGGGCCCTAAACGCTATAAGTAGTGTCTACATTAAGCCATGTGGATCCCGATTGGGGCTCTGACAGATCTGGATTGGCCTTCAGGGTTAGGGTTTAGGGATGAGGGGCTTACGGTTCTGGAATCTTGACTGAAGAATGAGGGGGTGCATCATGCGGTACAGGTCTTCATGATATGGGTCCGTACACTATTGTCTAACGCGGGAAGTCATTCAGCAGGTTCCCAAATGAAAGAAGTGAAGTTTTAGTGCTTTTTTGAAAATCAGAAGAATAGAAGATAGAGGTTATGTATTGAGGGTGGGCATGGGTGTAGTTTCGTACATCTGGCACCGCAAGCCCTAAACCAGTCACAAGGGATATGTGCTGACGGCTGAAAAGAGTCCTTGAAAAACGCTAATCAGAGCAATACTGGTAGTGTAATCAGGACAGGAGGAAATAGTCATGGCAATAGAACTTGGAGCATTTGCACTGAGAGTCTACACTTGGTAGTGCTCGTAGGAATAGCCATTTGCATGTAGAAATGCCAGAAACAGTTCTAACAATGGAAACATGTCCAGCATGTGAATATGGATGCTATAAAGGCCAGGGTTGAAAGATAGGCAGCAGTGGCTGCCTCTAGTAGCAGTAGCACTCGTGGTGGTGGTGGTGGTAGTAGCAGCGGAAGCAGCACCAGAACACTTTTTTGCTCGTTATGCCTTTCTTTCTCTCTTTCTTTGCACAGTAATGTATTCGTGTTCATTTACAGATTTTTGTGGGGGGCTGCGGGATTTTGTTGAACTAGCGCACGCTACTTTCCTTCTCGGGTTTTCCTGTGTTGTTTTTTGCGTTCTGCTTGGGGGCTTCCCTGTGATGTTTGACGCTTCCCGGTGTTTGTTTTGGGTTCGGGCTCGCCTTATTGCGGGCATGAAAGGAATTCTGATGTTGATCTAGGATCGCCCCATCCCCAGCTTGCAATCTTTCTTCAAACTCGAGCAGCTAGCCCCAACCATAGCATGTCCGCCCAACGACAGCATGACGATCTTGAAGAAGGCTGGCAGGGTAGCATTTTGATGTCTTGCATGACCAAACATTTCCATGTAAAATAAGGAAGGTAAGCCCCATCCTCTTCCTCCAACTACCGCTCCCCTTACTCCTCTCCGATTGTTGTCATAAAAGTACGGCTTTCGATTCGTACTTCAACCACAATTGCAGGTCAGGTTGCTCAAGTTAACGTACTGCGGACCTGCTAGTGGTACTGACCCTTTTCTTAGACCTTGTACTCTCACTGCCATCCCTAGCCCTGAACTTCCTGAGCCTCCTTAGCAGCGGGCTTATTGCTCCAGTGGAGGCATGGTTCCAGTACTGATCTGCGCGATCATGACGCAGGACCAGGGTTCTGGCAATAATCCCATCCCCTAGTGTTGAGTTACAAGCAGCATGCCCTAGGGTAATGTAGAATGGGACTGTATTGAGGAACCGCTATTCTTGGCAGGGTGGTGGGGTGAATGGTTGGGGGAGACGATAAGCAGGGTTTTTTTAGTTACAAGGGAATACCAATGGTTGACAAAGGGCTCCCCAACCTTCAGTATCGGATGATGATCTGGGCGAGTCGTCTGCCGGGGTTGTAGTCATTCTAAGCCCTGAACCCAGAACCTTAGTCCTATATACAGATATCCCCATACAGTCCAAGCAATATCCCTATTAAGGGGTGTCGCGTGAAATCCCGAGTGTAGCATTAGCCTCGGAATGCTCTCACTCATGCATGACACAGACGTCCTCTATCCGCAGGAGCTAATGTGGTCCTGACAGGTGCCAGGAAGCTGTTTGATTTTTTTGGGATGCTAAAAGGGGATCCTAAACCCTAAACCCTTTTCCATGGAGACTGTAGTACTAGCCCAGCAGCAGAGAGCTCACAGACTCTCATGTCTACAGCCCCACTGTGGATGGAGGAAATCTTGCACCACTCTTTTAATTTTACACCTGAGGAAATTCGGTACATTGGGAACCCGAAGTGGTGCAAAATTCGCTCATCCATGGAGACACAAAGAATCATTACCCTCAGCAGTTAGCAACTCTCAGTGAACTGGGTTAATCGTAAGGATAACTAGGGTTACTTGATCGTGTACAATGGCAGTTAGCATACAAATTAAGTCCGGCCATCTAAATAAGCCCTGAATGGGCGCACGGCTTAAACTACATCCCCAAAACCTAGCCCCTGTAGAGGCCCCGTGAACCCTTGACGCCAATCCAGCTCTGCAAGTGCCCGCGCTTGTTCGCAGGAGTGGCACGAGGTCCCCTACATGCCGGGAAGCCAATGCCACGCCTTTTTTTCAGGGGTTTCTGAGACTAGCCAAGATCTGTATTGTAGAATCCTGAATAATTAGCAATACTATACCACTGTAGCTACAACATGTCTATAGTATGATGCAACCCAAACGCTTCTCGCCCAAATCTGGACATAGGTGTGAGACCATGCAAACCCCTTCATCCTTATGCCCCTGTAAACTCCCATTTTCACTAAACTTCAACAAATCCAGTGAAAAGCCACATTCAAGAAATTCAATTGATAGGCCTGATAAGCATTCGACCTACATCCCGCATGCCCCCGTGTGTGCTAGCTGCCGTTACCAGCTGCCATAGAAGTAGAAGCCTCTCATGATCCCTGTATCGCTCAAGTCATCTTCAAGCATTCTTTGCAAGTTCCCTCAAAGCAGAAGCCTTGCACCTACTAATCACCTCCCACCGGTACACCCCACGCCCGTTAATAAGACACATTTCCTCTGTAAATAATGTAGTTCTACAAGTTTTTTGTTTCTAGGGGGAGTGGATTGTATAATGAGGGAGGATTGTGAGAGCCCTGGTGGCAGTACATCGGTGGGGTTATGCCTACATGTATGGTTTAGGGCTTTGGGGACTTGTCCTAAAGATTTGGGGGCACCCATTCTGCCTGCAATATTTTGGGTAGTCAAAAAGGGACCATCATTTTGACAGCCTTCGAAGTATGTGTAGATGTGTATGTATATATATATACATGTATTTGTCTTCGACGTATACATGTATACATATATATATATACATCATCACATCCTAATATCCCTGTTTCCGCCTACCCAAACTCCTAGGAGGATGCAGAAAATAGATAACACTTAAGAGTTCCTGAAATCAGCCAAGAGTAGGGTGGTGTACCATGTTGGGCTTCTACTTACTTCGGGTTGAAGTTAGGGAACTTAAGCTAAATTACTATAAGTTTGTAAAAAGTTTCCATATCAGAGTAAATTTAGGTCTCTTAGCAACAACAGCAACCCAAAGCTTTAGCCCAGTAGTTCTATAGTCCCCCTTAAGTAGATAGAATATGGGGTATATGGGGATCTTATTATACTATACCCAACGCCATATTCTATCTACACAAGAGGGACTATAGATCCTCGGAGTCTGGGTACATGAGGTCCGACCTGACACTACGAAGCTACATGTGCCTTTTGTCCAGCTGTGTCGTTGGCGTGCGGGCCTCAGACAGTACGCGCAGTGTATGTGTGTATATATATAGATGTGTATATATATATATGTATATATTTATATCTATATATATGTGTATATTTATAAGCAGCGCCCAAAACAGGTGCCTAGGTCTTGTAGGTGGAATACTCGGTGCCATACTCGACTAGGCATATCCGTGATTTTCAGAACAAGTTCGGGTATGCGGCTTGTCAAGCTGATCCTGCTATCAGCCTGAGTAATCACTCCAGGATCCTCTTGTAATCGCTGAATATCCCTGGCCCCCCCCCCCGGCCCCCCAAGTGCAAGAACCTCCCCTTGTTCTGGAATCCCCTCAGCACGCACCCGTTATAGTTGTTCCTAGATAGTTCAAATTACCATGGTTTCCAGTTTCTTTAGCATTCCGTCACTCCCTGTGAGACTAACGCCTGAGCCTCAAGCCTGAAACCCTAAACCTCTTTGAGATTGCCGAGGTGGGCTTGAGCTACACCGGCATTTGGTGCCAGAGCCAGATAAGTGCCCACCCCGCAGGGCTGTCCCGAAACATGTTTGTCCTTCACAGGGGCTTTCTTCGAAGGGGTTACGGGGCAGGGATTGTTTGGTGTAAAGGGTTTAGGGAGGAGTTGCCATGTAGGGAGTTCAAAAAGGCTTATACTTGTATTCTGTATATTGCAGCTCCCCATGCATCACTTACATGGACGTTCTAGGACGTCCCCGTATTGATGAAATCCCTTCTGTAATTGCCAATTGAGGGATTAGGGCTTATGAAGGTTTAAGAGGGTTTGTGGACTCCTAAGAATGGCTTTGGTATGGAGACCCCGACAAACAGTTGTACTGAGATAGGCAGAAGGTTCCCTGATCCCTCCTCCCTGATGCTCCTAAACCCTAAACCCTAAAACCTTAAACCCTAAACCCTACCTTGAAGGATGGTATGGGATGCTTACAGATTCTATGGGAAACTGCTGGGGCTCTCTGCTGGGTTGCTGTTAAGGAATTTCTCTTTAATTGCATGATAAGAATGAGGAAACCTTATGATGTACGATATAACCATGTCATGGTAACTTCGATTAAGCTCCTTAACAGCAACCCGGTTTGTGTTATATGAACACAAGGGGCTTCTGCCCGCGGACCCTGAGTCGTAATTAGGGGTTGTAGGGTTGATATAGGGGTTAAAGAAGGTTGGAGGTACATGTCATCGGGGTGATGTAGTGGTTACATAGGGTTCAAGGCTTTACTTTACATTAAGATGCACTCTAGGACCCAGAGCCTCAAACAGCATTTCAAACTTGCCTCTGGGTGAGGCGCCACAAGCTTTCTGGTGCTGATCAACGCTAGCAAGTTCGCCATTGTCTGCATCGAGGTCGGCCTAGTGAAGGGCCATCCCAACCCCTAGAACAAGGCCTTTATGAGAGTCATATAATGTGATGTTATAGGGTCAAATAGGGTCCCGATATTTTCGGCTTGGGGAACCAACTGAGACTTAACTAGCGTGTTTGGTTAGATTGGCATCGGAGTGCATCTGAGGTTTGCCTTGCGGTTCGGGGGATTCTCACAACCGTAAACCCGGTCTACTCCCCGCCCAGGCATCGGGTCGAGGAGAGAGTTTGAGGTTTGTAGGTAGGCTTTCGTGGGTGTCCTGACGGCTTGTATTGTTGTCTTGGGGGGGAAGTACAAGTGGGGATCACAGACACAGCTTTGTGTGTTGCTGATTTAACAAGCATGCTTTCTGGAAAGTGGTTTCGAAGAGCGATTACGTTACCTTTCCGGTGATTTGTGACATCAAGCAGACATAGGTCAGGAACCCCCAGCATGGACACAAAACACAAAAGAGCCCGCAAGTCGTGGGCGCGGGACTGGTGATACTAGAATCCTGAATGATCTCGTTCTACTAAGATACCATAATTCCCTGAAGCGTTCCCTGAAGCTCATGTACTCAAGACCATTCAATATCGTGAGTGCCAACCCGTTCAGGAATGCAAGAGACGTTGGGCGTTTCTGTTGTATTAAAGATCATAGAGGGAGATCCATTCCTTCATTCCATACACCCTGAAAATTAACCCCAAGCCCTAAACGCCAACAACCTGCAAGTCAGGCCTTCCTCATGAACAGCACCCAGTTGACCTGGGCCCAAGTAATTGGAGCACTGTGACTTGGCCAGTGCTTGGAACAGTCAACTTAGGATTGGGGCTTCTGGTTCCCTATGTCGGTTCTGTTTTGGGTCCACATGATAATGTGGCCGCTACATAGTATTAAGGGTGCCGAAAATGGGACCATCAATTTGACAACCTACTATGTGAAAGGTTTAGGATTCCCCCATTAAAAGGTGGTTTCAAGGTTTAGGGTCTCCTGAAGGGTTCTTCTGTGACTTTTCAGGCTGTCTGATTACAGGGCTGCTGAGGGGGTCTCCTAGTAAGAGCCGATCCTGTCACGAAACCTCACATCAGGTAGGGGTTCTAGGTGGATGGATGAATTCTTGTATGACCTTGTATCCCAAACCCCAGGGATTATGGTAGTATGGTACACTTGCAGGATATCATCAACACAAAGTTACGCGTGCTGATGAGTCTGAATAGGGTCTTCTGGTGTGAGTGTAGATATGCACCTAAGCTCTAAACCTTCAACCCAAAACCCTAAACCTTAAACCCCTAAGCCCTACACCCTAAACCTTAAACCCTAAGCCCTAGGCCCTAAACATGCGGAGTCTTGCCAGGCCCTGGCGCTTTGAGGGATGGATTAAGCAGGGCTCCGTTTGAAGCAGTTGTTTGGAAGGAGCTGTGGTTGCCTGAGCGCTGGATCTACTCAAGTAGGGCTGAGGGTTTGGTGATGAAGGGTGCAATAGGGGTCATGTAGGGATAATGGAAAAGACAATGGAAACTACAATTTAGGGTCTAGGGCTTAGGGCTAAGGGTTTCGGTTTCTTTCTTAAGGGTTTGGAGTTTGGTATGGCTGGGTGCTTGCAATTGTTTGAGCTGTTGCCCTCTTCAGGATTCGTTCGCCATACTCCTGAAGCGGCAGTCTACATTTTCGGGCCTTAAACGGGACCTTCACTGAACCTTACATACTCTGCCCCCCACACCCTAAACCGCGTAAGCCCTATGCATCCTGACCCCCCAAACCCCACAAACAAAAGGTTACAAACCCTGAACAACCTCCTAAACCCTAAACCCTAAACCCTAAACCCCTAAACCCCTAAACCCTAAAACGCTGAACTCTAAACCCCTAAACCCTAAAACACTTAACCCTAAACCCCTAAACCCTAAACCCCTAAACCCTAAACCCTAAACCCCTAAACCCCTAAACCCTAAACCCTAAAACGTTTAACCCTAAACCCCTAAACCCTAAAAAACTTAACCCTAAACCCTAAACCCCTAAACTCTAAACCCCTAAACCCTAAAACACTTAACCCTAAACCCCTAAACCCTAAAACACTTAACCCTAAACCCTTAAACTCTAAACCCCTAAACCCTAAACCCCTAAACCCTAAACCCCTAAACCCCTAAACCCCTAAACCCTTAAACCCAAGGATTACCATCTTCGGAGCCGTGACATTTGGCCAGGCTCGCGCTTGGGTCAGATTTGGTTTGGTTTAGGGTTTTTGGGCTTAGGGTTTAGGGGTTTAGGGTTTCAGGGTTTAGGGTTTTAGGGTTTAGAGGTTTAGGGTTTAGAGGTTTGGGGTATAGGTTGGGTACTGCCCACCCAGTAACAGTCGATATTAGGGGTCCTATTAAGGGCTATACATAACCATATTGTCAGTACTATCCAACTGTTACTGAGGGGGGGCAGTACCCAAGGCTTAAGCTTCAGGGCTTGACGCTTTACGCGAGAAGCTGAAACCGTTAGCAGCGTCCGGGGTCTAGAACTCTAGGAGAGGAGGACTGTTCCAAGGAACCCTTCCTAAGATCTTGACGAGAATCCAGTAAGTTTGTGAGAATGACTCTGCTGCTCCTTGCGTTGGGGTCGAGGATGCCTGGGGGCTTCTTGTCTAAATCAGTGGTCTAGACTGAGCAGGTACAGTCCTGCTCCTGATGCCCTGCTCTTTGGTCCTGTGCCCGAATTACCTGGGGCCTACTCTGATATTCAGAATCCGACATGACCTTAACATATTGTATTACCATCACCGCAAGATTTAGGACACCTAGGATCATCCAGGATTTTCAGTACCGAAGCAGGGGCCCTCTACGTATATGGCCCAAATCGCAGCCTTGGTTTTCGAAGCGGAAGCATGCATCTTCGACATAGTCGCGCGCCCTGACCCCAGAGATTTCATGAGGCCCAGAGCCCCGCAAAGGAACAGCAAGTTTTTGCCGAATTTTTGTCGTTCGTGCTGCCCTGAACCTTTGAGCCTAACCCCTTCAGAATGCCTACACATCCCAGAAATCCCTTGTGGATTCCCTGCTTTTGTGGTGTGGTAGATGAGTTGTTCAGTTTAACCTAGTGATCCTCAGTTGCGGAAATACTACAAACTTTTTACCTCCGCCGCCCACTAGGCCAGTTACGTGCTGCCCATCCATCCCTGCACATAGAATCCGTGCATGAGGCTCGGGAGTCTATCGCTGCTGAGAAGCCCACTCCATCGGAACGAGACGCCCTTGTGAGGGCCTTGGAGTTCGAGGTTGCAGGCAGAGTGGAGTGCACGTGGGGTTTGGGATTTCGCGAACAAGGTTGTCGGTTGCCTGTAGGAATCAGGATGGTTCGGATAAGGCGGTAAGAGTTTCAGGGGTTAGGAGGTAGGTCGAAAGGTGAGATTTTTTCTCCCATGTGGGCATTGAAGTTAAGCAGGATCCTGCCGTGGGGTGTTTGCTATCGGAGAACAAGGCGGGCTCTGATTGTAGACGCTCGGATCCGTCAAACCATTTGGGCATGTGTTTCCTTAGGACCTTTTCAAGGGTTTATGACTATGTCTGGGATCAAAAATAGTCCCTCCAATCCCCCAACATTACTCTAGTGCTTGTTACCCGGGGGTAGGGGGCTCATTGTTAGAGGAAGTGGCTTACGAAGTCCTCCAAGTGCAAGCAAGGCTTCTACCCTCGTTGATCGCGCCCCTGCATCCAAGAAGATCATAGCACCCAATCCCTTAGTGGGCATGTTCCTCATGGGTTTAGGGTTTTCTGGTTTAGGGCTCAATGCACGAAAATATGAAGGATCTAGGTTCATGACATTCCCCTACACAAAACGAATTTCCATTGATGTTCCAGTAGCTTTTCCATCTGATTCTCCATTGTTGGGGGGTACTGTAAGTCTAAACTCTAAACCCAAGACCCTGTACAATTCATGCTAAACCTTCAGGGTTGTGCTGAACGAGGTGCCTTCTGGGCGCGTGTGAGCTTTGAGACTGCTTGCCTGCTGTCATTGGGTTTTGGAAAGAAATGCGCTTAGGATTTAGGTTTAAAAAAAGTAGGTTTCAGGATTTGGGGATTAGGGTTTACTTTTTCAGTTTTTAAGATTTAGGATTATGCAGGATTTAGGGCTCCTGATAAAGGCTGTAGCTGCCAGGTTTAAGATGTAGTTCTGTCTTTGGGTTCGCAGTGGAAATGATGATCAGGCCTGGATCCTTTTAATGGTCCATATGTAATGTTGCACTCTCTTTAAAACTTCCCCCCCCCCGCCCCTAACAATAGGGCACCCCGACAATAGAAATTAGACGTCTTCAAGAAGGCTCCCATGGTACTGAGGGCCCTGGGAGAACTTGGAGATTGCTTTAAAAGGGACGGTCTGGATTCGGTCTGGTATTTTTAGGGCCCCAAAGCCAAAACACATTAAAGAGGGGCTTCCAAACAATGGCCATGTCCTGAATAAGCGGCGGCGAAAACACATTAAAGAAGGGCTCTTCACTAAAGTGAGTGCAACATTCATGGTTGCACTGCTCGTGCCTACACAAGAGGCAGGACTGAGCGTGTCACTCCAGATGCCTCATTCTGTCAGACAAAAATGGTGTTTCTCAACAGTATGGATCACATTTGTGGACTTCAAAACTGTACAGCAAGGTTTGAAGCCCTATGTTGTACAACAGGGGCCGGGGAATTTCAGGGGTACTGAGGGCCAGCTTTCGTAAATCTCCCAAGCCGCTGGGTTTTCAGGATTTGGGGGTTGCAGGGTGCAGCTTTTCAGGCTGCCAGGGGCCAACTGCATGCAGCCTACTCGTTTGACAAAACCCTAGCTCTTTTGCAGTCTTTGGGTTTTAGGGGCCAATTTGCAGGTGAACCTCTCAAGGGGGTATGGGCCATGCCTGCGTTGGGAGATGAGTATAACTACCTGAGTATCTTGGGTACAGTACTGTTGGACAAATTTCTGCATGACGCTAGACACCCAAACCTGAGGAATGTTTATATAGGGACCATGTAGGGATGATATAGGGTTTAGGGAAATTCCTTTCACAATAGTGGAGAGGCAAATGGAAAAGAAAGTGGAAATAGTATGGACACTTTCTTACATAGGGTTTAAAGGGATAGGATTAGTTAACAGCCAGCAGATCTGTGTGACGAGCTGCTCCCCCTGCAGCTTGGGGGAAGCTAGTGCCTCCAGAAAAAAAATATGGATAGGATTATGCTGTACCCTAAACCCTAAACCCTAAGACTGGGGTCATGTACGATTCTGTTTATTAACCATGGCCACTGGCTAGCCTTACCTTTTCAGATTCGAGGAGCCGCGTGCAAGGAAAGCTGGTAGATTTTCTCAGTTAGGTGAACACAGATGTCATGCTTATGTTGCGTGAGCAATGTGAGTGTGGCAGACTTAAGGTTAGGCCCCCAGCACAGAAATAGTGGTACAATGAGAATCTGGAGAACCTCCCTTACATAACCTACGGTAGCATGTTCTCAGGTAGGACCAATACGCCGTAAGCCCTCTGCCTGTCTCGTCGACGGTTTGAGCTCAAGGGAGGCTGCTGCAGCCCTACAACCCGCAACCCCACAGTTAGTGGGGGTGAAGGGGGTTTAGGTTTAGGTTTCAGGTGTTTCGATTCAGTAGCCCCAGGCCCCAACCTCAGGCGTAATGAAAGCAGCTACAGGGTAGACGTAATGGGGGAGGGCTGCATACTAAGTATCATATGGATCTGCTATGTAGTCTCTCCCCTTTCGGGGGCAGTAACGTAGGCCAGCTTCCATCTACACTTAAAGGCCTTTCAGTTCAGGGTGCCTTCCCTATGAAACTCCAGGCGTGAAACCAAAACCAACACAGCCCTAGGCCCCAACCCCCTGACCCCTAACCCTGAACCTTTTAGGCCCTAAAGCCTCAAACCCTAAGCCCCTAAACCCCTTAGGCCCTAAAGTCCTAAACCTCAAGCATTCTTCTCCTGCCTTGGGAGCCCACAGTTCCAGCTCGCCATGGGGAAGAAAGCCGCAGCAAAGGCAAAGGCCGCAAACGCGCGACCGGGCTCCGGCAAGGCGGATGTTTAGGGTTTAGGGATGTGAGCCATAGTCTAAACTCCTCGGGGCTATATAGGGGCATGTATGGGAGAGCATGATAGGGTTATTAAGTGGGGTACTAGGAGTTTAGAATGTGGCTCATGTAGCCAACCGGTACTTGTCTACTACAGATGTTGTAGAAGCTTTAAGAATGCAGCCCGTCATGGTCCTAGATTCCTTGCATTATGCTTCAAAATCCTTGAAACCTCAAAATTATTCTGGTGATTATTTGGGACCCTACAGTACCTGCGCTCCGGATTTCACCGTGTAGGGTTGGCCAGCAAGTAACCCCCCAACAGCTCGGAGTAAAAATAAATCCAAGAATCATCTTTACACGTTACTCCTATTAAACACCCCTCCACCCTTAATGATGAATGTCCCCCAAATATGTGATGGTATTATCTTTGAGGTGGAGTTATCTTTTGGCAGAGCGGAGGGAGGCTTCAACTTTCGGTGGAGAGGATTGCAACCCTAAACCCTAAACCCAGCCCAAAAGGTTGACTTTGGAAAGGCCTTTTTCACTGGACATTTGAGATGATGATACTCTTCCAGAGGTGCTGCCGTGTGTTCTAAGAACACCCCATAAGAGTACCAGGGGCACGGGAGTTGGGGTTCTGTGCTTTTTCACATGCTGAAGCCGCGCCCTTTGCAAGAATGCGCTAGCAAAGACGAAATGGGCCAACATGCAGCGGACACTTGGCCTCAATGACACAAAGAATGCCTGACGGCCTCCGCTGTGATTCTGAAGCCCCAAGGCATGCAGCCTGCATGGCTCCAAGTCCTGGATGCCCAGTCTAAAAGCCCTAGGCCTTGGGGGGTTAGGGCTTAGGGTTTGCGGTGTTGACGACAACAGTAGCCTTGCAACATGCTATCACTTGTAATGGCTCTATTTCCCCAAAGCCCCTAAAGCCTAAGACCACAATCCCGCTATGCTCCCTGCCCCCGAACCCGCAATGCCAACCGTAGCTCCAAGCCCTGAGCCCTCAACCTCCACACCCTAAGCCCCGCCCTTTAAGCTTTGTTTCCCATAATTGGTATTTGACTAAATCCCCTTACCCTAACCCTAACCCAAAACCCAAAACACTAAACCCTAAACCCTGTACCCACTAAACCCTTCAAAGCTTCGACCTGCTGCCAGAGTCAGGCCTTTCCGCCTAAGCGAAATCAGAAGTCCAAAGGCGCCAGCTTGGATTTTGGTGGATGGAGGAAATCTTGCACCACTTAGGCGCCCCAAAAGTACGCTAATTATCGGGGTCCCCCTTAAGTAGATAGACTATGGTTTTGGGTAGATTATAATAAGATCCCCATACACCTCATGTTCTATCTTCTTAAGGGGGACCATCTGTGGTATATGAGGTGGTGCAGAACTTACTCCATCCACAGTTTGTAGGTGGGGGTTTGGAACACTTGGCTTCGGATTTGGAGCTTAGGATTCGGGGTTAGGGGCAAGGGCTCCCAAAGAGTTAGCGCCTTCGGGTCTGGGGAATAGGGTCTAGGTTTCGTGCTTTATCAATATAACCCGAATAGATACCACCAATATAACCGATATATATATATGTATATGTATATATATATACCCCCAGTATAACGCCTATAAAACCTCAATATAACCCCAACATACCCCCAATATACCCCCAATGAAACCCCCAATGAAACCCCACATAATCCCTATATAACCGCTATATAACTAGAGCTGCGGGTTGGGAGTTTGGGGTTGGGGTCGGAGACGTACTGCAATTCCCAGGGGTTGCCGTAGTTATATAGGGATAATGGAACAGAAAATGGAAACTGCTATATTATACCAGGGTATATATTAGGGGTTATACAAGGATAGTGGAAAAGAACATGGAAACTACAAGATTATAAAAGGGTATATATTAGGGTTATATAGGGACGGTGGAAAAGAAAATGGAAACTGCTATAATATATAGGGTTATAGAGTCGCTAAGTCCTTTCCACCAACAGTCAATAGCCTAAATCCTGAACCCTAAACAACGTCAACAGTCAATAGGTTTTGCAGGGTTTGATGCACCTCTCCATGCAGAGCATTGCAGAGGCTCTACTCTGACTGCGGGCAAATGCTATCGAGCAGGGGTGGTGCTCAGGTGAGGCTTTGAGGTCTACAGTTGTAAGGTTTGAGTGTTATTGTTCGGTGTCGGAAGATCTGTTTTAGTTTTAGGGCTTTGGTTTGGAGTCTTGGGCTCAGTCCTTTGGGCGCTCCTTTGGGCGTTTCTTTGTGGTCATTGTGGCGAGGGGGGTACAGGGAGGGGGGAATCCTAGTTTTACGTTGAGACGTTCGCTGCTGTTGATAGCGACTATAACAGCTATCGTTGCAAGAAACCCATTGTAGTAATTATAAACAGCAGGATGCCTCTTCGCAGGACTTGTGCTTATGACGCTTGCCATTATGGTAGTTTCCCAAAATAAGTGGACCCCAGTATAAATCCCAAAATACTATAATCCTCATTCATTATTAGGACCACTCAAAACGGTAATCCCAGTTTTTGTAAAACCTAAACCCTATATATCGACGAAGGCATTGTGTGGTAAGAGCCCAGGTAGCCATACAATCAGCACTCATATATGGGTGTATATATATATATAGAGATGTGGGGATATTTGGGGATATAGGGAGATATAGGGATATAAAAGGATAGATAGGGATAAATAGGGATGGTGGAAAATGGGAGGCTACCATGTACGAAAGAAACCTTGTAGCAGGCCACAGGTGCAGCCTGTTTAGGGTTTAGGGTTTGTCCTAGGGACCCCCGGGAGCCCCACTAATGTTGCACCCCACTACGCATCTAGACCCAAATAAAAAGGGAATATGGTTTCAATAGTAGTGGGGTACCAGGTACGGGTGGGGGGTCCAAAAGTTCCTTGGAAATTGGTCTGGAGGCTCCTACCTACGTAAAACTAGCCCGTCAAGGGGCAGCCAAGCGAAGAAGGGTGGTTAGCTAGGAATGAAGGAATGGATCCTTATAGTAGTCCCCCAATAACCCATGATGGTAGTTTCCATTTTCTTTGCCATTCCGTCATTCCCAGCTAACCAAAGGCCAGTTTGGGGTTTTGTTTTAGGGTTGATGGCGCGCTGGTACGATTTAACGTTGGAGATTCGTTGGCAAAATCAGTGATGGCGCCAGGAATCACCAGGAATCAGAAAGCAGATTTGTTAGTGACTGTTAGTGCTTGACAGACTCAGGTAAAGAAGAACTGGTAGCTATGGTCATAATCATAGTCCTGTATTCCCCTGACCGGTGTTTTGTCTACACCCTTCATCAAACACACCCTGGGCTTGAAACCCCAAACCCACGACTTGCGGCAGGCAAATATAGCGCAGAGGACTACCAGGATCTGGCTGGGCTCTCAGACGGGTCAGTGTCTGCAGCTGGCGGCCGACGCTTGCTGACATGGAAGTGCGGCTAGTCGCGTAACCGCCAGAAGGCATGATTAACCAGGCCGTTCTATTGCAACACCAGCAAGACCTGCAACAGTTTCAAAGTAAACTATCAGTGGAGAGCCTACCTTGTGATCCCTAAGTCCCAAACTCTAAACCTTAACCGTGAAGGCCAACACACAGCTGTTGACACTTCCGCCACTTTGGGTACAGGGTTTGGGGTTCGCTCAGCATTTCCGACATGGATGCTTTCCGTGAGGCTGGCCGGCACTGGACAGACCGTTCTCAAAAAGGTTTTAGGGTCCAGAGAGTAGTGTAGGCCCAAAACAAATTCTGCAAACCCCCTCGTGGTCGCCTCAGTAGCCTGTGAACCCTACGCCCTACGCGACAAACACCAGACGCTTACAACTTGAATCAACTCCAACCCCTGAAGCCGGAAAGTCCTAACCAACAAATCCTATTTGTCACCAACCTTGGATTTGTTGCTCTTGTACATGTACTGTGCTTCTCGAAAGTTGCATACCGTGGGTTCCTATCCTTGGTTTGAAAGTCAACCTGTACTATTGCCCCACAGGTTAGGAGCAGTAAGGCAGGCAAACTTCCACTGGAACAGCTGCTGGTTAGGAAGCTCTGCCTTAGAATCTCCGCCAGAATCCGCGCCCATGCGCCCTTTATCCTGGCTAACCTGAGCCCTGCACCTAGCGAACGGCCAAACCCTTAAACTGTAAACCCTCAATCTCTTGTCCTGTGAAGCCTACACCCAAGGTCAAGCAGCTACAGCCCCTGGGCCTACGAGCTGCTTTACTGACAAAATTACAGCTGACAGTCAGGATCTAACGCGTGGGCTAAAGCGTCTAGCAGAAACGGGAAAACTAAATAGGAAAATTGCCAACAACATGGAATTTGGCTTTTCTTTAGGGTCCTGCTTGTAGTGATGGAATGTAGACGGTGCCATTAGAGTTCAGGGTTGATGCTTTTGGTCACAGTTCCGGCTATGGAATCCACCCCGCCACTGTGCAGAGCTTCTGGTTGATACGGGAGTTTCTCAAAACCCTACATACTAAACCCATTATTAATTGGCTGAGGTTTTAATAGATCTCTGTCATGCAAAGCCTGGGTCTGGCGACGGGCTTTAGTTCTTCAGGTCAATGTAGTTTAGGCGCTTCTGGGCTCAAAGCTATCAAACATGTTTGAAAGCCAGTCGGACACAGTCTCGTTGAATGGTTAACCCCATCTTTTCTTCCAGTGATGTTTTGCAGAAGGTGAGTTGTTTCCTATACAGGTTTGCCTCGTAGAATTCGGCAGTTGGTGTTTGGTGCCCACTGACGTTCGCAGAACTTCCCTCCCTTCCCCCACTGCTGGTTACCCCCTTTAGGTTTGCCCTCAATGATAATAACAATAGTAATACTACCAGCAATAGGCCTTGCCAAGCAGTGCTTGGTGTATAGCCCTCTTAGAGGTTGGACATGAGCCCTAACCATAAGGCAACATGCCAAACCTACAACATGAAGTCAACTATGTCTATTGATCCCTGAATAACATTGCCCTACCGTCCCCGAACGAGCACCTCAACCTGAAACCCTGAGTTCTCGGATCGTACCTAGCCTTTATATACTGATTATCTACCCTAACGCACGCAGAACCCAAAAAACACCGGGCCAATAAGAATCACATGGCGCTGCCCTCGACCCGCAGGATAAGGGACGTATACAATTCATCTCCCGGTCACCGGATGATCATACCTTCAATGTTGTAATTCTGTGGGGAACCATTCACATTGAGCCTAACCTAGAGCTTACGGAGCACGCAAGCTGGTGGGTGTGATGTATATACTAAAAACAGGGAGCAGAACCTTGAAAAATCGGATTCTGTTGGGCCAGGTCCAAGTGTCTATGTAGGAGTTTCCAGAACTAGGGGGGGCCCTTGCATACCCCACAATATCATGATCCTTCTTATGGACACCCCCAAAATGGGGTTCCTTGTTTTCCAGGCTCAAGATAGTTCTCGGCCAAAGTTCATGTCACCTACCTGGGTAGCTGGACTCTAAACCCAAGCCTGAAAGCAAAAGCCTTCAACCATGAACCATGAACCTTTTCGATGTCTCAAACCCCAGACCAGAACCACATAGTAGTACAGGTTGTGAAGATGGACCCAGATGGCAACTGCCTCTTCCGGTCCATTGCAGATCAGCTTTGCAGCCCGGCCTTACCTTTCTGGTGTTACTGTTGATGGACGAAATCCTGCACCGCCTTAAGTCCTTAATATTCTAGGATTTACAGTAGTTTAGGGGCTGTAGGTGGTGCAGGATTTCCTCCATCAACAGTATTGATGCTCTGTAATGCAAAAATATTGGTGGCTTGAGTGGCATCTCGCTGACAACCGTCTGACTGCCATAGAAAGCGGTGCTTCATTTGATATACCTCACCTTCTTGTTGTTTCATATGTTTGTTCTGCCCTTCCATCATATCACATTTCTCATTGCGACCCTACCCTCCTCCATTTTTTTTCAGGGTTTCATGTTAGATCGGGGGAGAGAAAGCATGTGTGCTATATGCTGACACAAGCGGTGCATTCAATGACCTGTGCCACAAGGAGTGCGCCGGTCTGAGATGAACCGGACATGTATTGCAACATAACATGAACAGATACCAGAGCTGAAGTGCGAAACTCTGTCCTGCTTGCTGCTGGTAGTAATGGTAATAGCAATCATGGTAACAATAGTCATAATAGTAACGCTAGCAATAGATAGTGCCCACGCAAGGGGCTCATCGCGCTGCACCAGCTTCATGCCCCTGAACAGGGATTCGCTTCCAATTCCCCATCTCACACCCCGATACGGTGATGCGGTGCGTTCCTGATTCTTTGTAGGAGTCCGCGCTTTGAAGCATAGTCGGAATGAGAGTGCTTGAAGCGCACTGGGCTGTCAAAAGATTTGTCTCTAGGTGATTCTGCAGAATCGTGATATCTCGCTTTTTGCACGCTTGTAAGCTTAACAGCCTGATCCCGATTTGCAGTCGCCTGAAGCAATGCCTCCGACACTTGCATTCTCATTGTAAACGTCCAAGGTGGTGATCCTGAAGAGCACAATCACTACAGAGAGACATGGCTTGAATGATGATGTATGTAGTTTTTTTCCTTGCTCCGTTTGGGATTCGAGTTAAGGGTTTTGGGGTGTTTTGGGATTTGGGTTCAGGGAGTTCAGAGTTTGGCGTCCAGGGAATCATGTACAGCAAACGCGTTGCTAACGTTTCGCAGGCTTTTGGTGATTGTTCTTATACAGGGGAGGCTCTGAGTTAGAGGCGTGCCGCAAGCTCTAACGATAGTTGAGTCTATGGACCTTGTTGTTTCAAGGCAATTTGGGCTCGTGTGACCAAGCAGGGGCAGTTGATATAGTTGGCCCTCAACATGGGCACTGACTGTCCCAAAATGAGCGTCCACCGAGTACACCCTAAAATATCAAAAAGCCTCACTGCAGGAGCCCCCACAAGGGACCCCAAGTTTTCGGACCCCCCCCCAAAAAACCTAAACCCTAAACCGGCAAGCAACCTAGGGCGAGAGGCCAGGTGTGTTCAAACGAGAGGCTTCCCTCGAGAGAGGGCTTTGGATCCTCCGGCTATGGGAAATTCCAGCAATGAAATAGCAGGGTGTTTTGTGGTTGTCCCAACCCCAAAACAATGACAAGAGGATTATCACATCACTCGCGTGGAGTCCTTACTGAGCGGTTGCGGTTACCGAAATCCCTCTTGTAAACGAAGGCCCTACATTGCATGGTTGCCTTCATGATCCTTCATGGAAATGTCGACGGATCACTTGGGCTGTTCTCCAAGTGCCCGGCAATCCTACCCTAAACTTCTAAACCTTCGGGCAGCCTCCTGGGATCTGGTGGTCACATTCAGGTTTTCTCCAGGTTCAACGAAGCACTGCGACAATGTAGGGATTCTATAAAATGTGACATTCAAAACCCCGACTTCAGTCTAGAGTTGAGGAGATGTGCTGCAACCACATGATCGAGAATGCAGACGAGCTACTCGGCCTTTATGCTACAGTCCGGTATGGGAGCGTCCTTAACTGAAACGCCAGTCAACCATTAAGCTGAAAGCCTCTGCGCATATCATTCTTAAGAAGATACCGGATATCCCAATGTTGCGAGAGGTTGGCACCAGGAGTCTCAAAAGCATAGTTCCCAACCTTAGAACCCTTTCGCCCGAACCGAAAGGAAGCCTTAGTTTTCATAGTCTCAAGCTCCTCATGTAAGGCCTACCTGAACCCCAACTTTCCAATTTTCAGAACCCCTCGAAAGGGTTGGTTCACAGCAAAGCTACGATAGCAGTGGCACCAAAGTTCTCATCACCATGCCCTGCCCCCTTGAACTCCCAAAAAGGCCTCTTACTGTTTGAGAAGAACTGGCTTGAATTAGGGTGTCATTTCGTATCCGAAGGTCCCCAAATCCTAGGTGCTGTATGGCATCTTAGTATCCCACCGAAAAAGGCCGAAATTTTCAGAGCTTCCCAAAAGCATTTTATGTTGTTCCCCTTGGCAGCCCAGGTTCTCTCTCTTCTACGCAGATGAGGACTCATTTTTGGGTTCAGGACACAAAAAGATATAGGTTTTGGGGCTTCAGGTGTAGGGTTTCCGAAGGGGAGTGTATTCTGGCAGAGTCTTCAGGGTTCACATGCGACAAAGGTTGCTACCAGACTTATCCTTTCGCCATTTTTGGGGCATCACTAGCATCCTTCAGCTGAGTGCGAATATCATGATCCTGCCTCGATATGTATATGCCTCATCTTCTCATGACTGCGTCTTTATCATGAATACGTTTCATTCAGAATTTGACCCTGTTCCATCCTACTGCATTCACCTTCAATTCAATCCTGAACTTGCACCCTGAACCTGTAACCCTTAACCCCTTAACCTTCCTTCCACCTTCAACCCCGAACTCCAAGCCCCAGCCTGAAAAATCTCACCTGAAACCTTACAAAGGACTTCGAGACTACCAGTGATTGCTTCGGGGGCTACGTCGAGCGCATGCGCAGCCCTGGTGCCCTGGAGTATTGAGAGGTTAGTCAGTGTTCGAGCTGGTACACAAAGGGCCCAATGCACCTGAAGTAAGGAATATTCCTTAAAAGATACTAGGATCTTCAAAAGTGATCAAGGTATTATACACTAGCGCAGGGGTATTGAGCTGTCCCTGTAACGGTCCACCCGAAGCTCTAGAAGTGTCTAGGCTTAGGTGTGCCATGTCTTCCAAGGATCAGCTCTTGGAGGTAAGTTGGGCCTAAATTTTGCAGCCCGGACCTGGGCTCTTACAAGCCATTTGGGTAATTTCCAAAATTAGGGTCCCATTTTGGTACCCATAAATATTAGGTGCCGTAATATAATATCTATATCCAAAAGGGGCCCATAATTTTGAGCATAACCCAATTTTAACCTGACAACTCCACTTGAAGCATTCCTCCAGTAGTGGTAAGTAGTGGTATGCACCTTCTGAAGATGGATAACATCCTGAACCATCCTATAGGGTTTAGGGTTATAGGGTTATAGGGTTTAGGGCTTAGGGTTTAGGGTTATAGGGCTTGGAATTATAGGGTTTAGGGTTTAGGGTTATATAACAACTCTCGGAATGACCGTGGTAAACTCTACGTAGGGTCACGCAGGCTATTTGAGAACCTTACCCTACCCCATCTAATTGGTGGTTGAGGAGGAATAAAGGCCCTAGACCCTAAACCCAAAACCCTATCCCTGTATAATCCCTATATCAAGCCCTTATCCCCGACTGACCTCCAGTAAGCAAACAGTGGGCTGTAAGATCTAAGCCCCGTAGCAAGGGGTCGTAGGGGTATCTAGAGGTTATAAAGGGATATATATATATATGGGTTTATAAGGATTTTTAGGAATAAGGGTTTTGCCGAAATTAGGCGGGACCTTTTTTGGCTGTCCGCAGAAAAAGGAACATGGTATATTAAGGTCCATAGTGAGGCCCCCATGAGTGTGGAGTACAGTATGGTGGTTACAAGTATGCTACCGGACAACATTTGTGCTTTGCCCCCCTGACCCTATTTCGAAAAACCTTCACGTTGTCACGTTATGGCCAGGCAACTGGGGATCCCAATTGGAGCTGATGGCCATTTGCCAAGCTTTCGGGGTGACGCCGAGCCTGCATATCTTGGAGTTGAGGGCTAGGGATTCATGGTTTAGGGTGGATAAGGCAGCAGCAGCAGCAGCAGCACCACCACCACCACCACCGCCATCACAGCCATTTGCATCTTTGAGAAGTCAATGGTCAATCCGTCGTTCGCGCAGCAACGTGAGGAATTCAACCCTCCAACAAAGGAGCAGGAGATTTCCAAACAGGGCCTTGCAAAGATCACACTCCTTCTGAAACATAGGGTTCCATGTGTGCTAGGGAAAGGTTATGACAAAGTGATAATGCCCACTTACAGACGGATCATCCTTGATCCGTATATCCTGGAGGTTTACAACCCACACATCCTACAGAACAAGCTCGTAGAACAACCCCTGTACAAGGCCTAAGAGAGGATCTACTCAACGTATAATCCCCCTGCATGCCCAGATAGGCTTTAGAGTTAAGGCTGTTGTGGGTACGGGGTTTAGGGTTTTGGCTTCATGACTTATTCCTAACCATGTAGGGGAAAGCGGCTATAAGAGCCAGGTATCACATGGTTTCTCTTTGCTATTGCTCTAAATAGCAATGGTATTAAGTAATATCGAATATGCCAATTAAGCCCCAAACCAACAATCCCTACATTCAGTTTCCATTTCATTTTCCATTTTCTTCTCCAGTGGAATCTTCCCGAAACCCCTTACTTAAACCCCACACTCCAAACCCCTGAACCCCAAAACCCTAAACTCTAAATCCTGAGCTCCAGACCCGATAATCGCCGCTAAGGAATGTCATCGTTCACCAGGTGGGCTCGCCATCATATGAGACACTGGGGCTGTGTTTAGGGTTTAGGGTTTAGGACACTGGGACCCAGTCCCCCAGAAAGGACCGGAGGGTTTTGGTAAGGAATGGAAAAGAAAGTGAAAATTACACGTACATTCAGGGTTTAGGGTTTGGGATGCTGTGTTTAGGGTTTCATTAGGGTGTAGGATCAGGGGGTTTTTAGAAAGTGATACTTGGAAGAAGTCGGGTTACGATACGCTTCTAGAGGTTACGCATATATTTATATAATAAGGAGATATTGGTAACCCCAACAACCATCATATGATAGTCATAGGGTCCTTTTTTTGGGGTTTGGGGTTTCCAAAGCCCCTTTATTACTGTAGTATAGTTCCTAACCCACCCTGACCTTCCCAGAAGGGTTTTGGTCACTATGGGTTCATACTTCGGATTGAATTTCTAGATTCTGCTGCAGGTGCTGGCCAACTAAGGGGTGCCTTGCAAAGATTTGATGTGAGCTTGCACGTTGGTTTGCGGGAGGGTGCCTCTGCGTGGTTGGTTTCGGAAGGACCTCGAGTCTATCCATAATTCACGTGTTTTCCCCAAACCCTGAACCCTGAATCCTAAGTAAATTTCCGTTTGCTGACCGACCTTACCCAGAGCTAAGAATCCTTGGCCTTGATGACTTCTGAAGGGTGTCCTCACCACATTGATATGTATGCCTGTACAGAGCAGATGGATTGATACCGCACAGCAAGAGAACAGTGGTACTACAGAACCCTGAACCCTTTTTCTTTGCTGATCTCATGAGTGCTCTACGTGAGTTTTAAGGTTGATGCATGGGATGCTTCTATCCTTAAAGCTTGTCACTCATGGGTTCTCAAGGACTTTCCAGATCCCCATTTAGCCCCTAAGATATCCCCATTAAGTCAGGTTTAGGATTTAGGGCTTACGCGAATGAGTTTAGCCACCATCCTCACAAGGTTCCATGTGTGGGCTAAGGATGGAGTTTAGCCCTCCCGACGCCAGATGCCTGCAACTGTCCTACCACGACGGACACTGGACTGAAGATCGAGCATTTGGCAGTTTCCAAAACATGGTCCCAATATACAGCCCAAAATAGTATGACCCGCAGCCTTCATTTCCTAGCATGCATGCTGTGTTTGCAGGGAAGCAAGTAGTAGATCAGGATGGCGTTTCTTGCAAGGACATGGGATGTAGAGCAAAGTAGGATTTATCATGCGCGTTTCAGGCATGGGTGCGAGCTTTGAAATCTTAGAGATGCACACTCGTACTTCATCTAAAAAGGAATCCAGGTGAGCAACGTCAAGTATGTTCACACTGCATCCGCGTGGTCAGCATCGTTGCAACCACTCCCGGCCTCCTTGCTCTGGGGTCCTCTGTAACTTCCAACCTTACGACTCTCACATTCTAGGGAACGTTCAATGGACACCCTTTTGTTCGTTAAGCCCCTCCAAACAACCCCTGTGCAGATTCTCCTTGCGCCCCATTAAGGGACAACCTCAGGTAGTATTGTAGGAGGGGGTGGTTGGGAGAACTCATAAATTTTGCCATAAGCAAACATAGGAAGTCAGCTTTCAGCAGGTGTTTGCGGCCTGGGTGTAGGCTGGGTTTAAACGTTAGGTTTTAGGGAGTTAGGATTTAGGATTCGGGCTGGAAGATTTAGGATTCAAGGTGTAAGGAGAGTCCTGGCACCGAAGTCCAGCAGAAAGAGCAGTATCCACTCCCCCCCATTCCATATACTGCAACAGTCCTCAAGCCCGGAGCCGTAAACCTGATGGTATGGGTGTTGATGTAGAGTTAGGATACTGCCCCCCTAGTCTGCAACAGTTGATAGTATTTTTAATATGGAGGTATAAACCCCTCAATGGTACCCCTGTTGCAGTCACTTACTTGGTGGGGGCAGTACCCAATCTACATGTACTAAGGAGAGCATTACAACAGCGTCCGGCCACTTCGCCGCATAAAGCTTAGCGAGGACTGGCATTCAAAGGGGCCGAAGAAGCCTTTGGAGTTTGCCAAGACATTCTATAATGGTGCCTTAGCACCAACCTTTGAGATAGAAATCCTGATCCCCTGAACCTTACGCTCCTAATAAACTTAAGGTGCTTGACTCCTTCTTGTTCTTTCTTGAAAGCCTTCGACGCCTGCGGGTCTAGATTTAATGGTTCCTGATCCTGATTACAATCCTTGCGTCCTTGCGGTCGACCCTGGCATCCGCAATTTCCCGCTGAGTTTCCGTCATTGCCCAAGCCGCATAGTCCCAAACTCTGAAGGTCTCGGGTACCAAAAAAGCTTCTGCAAGTTGGAATTGTGCACCCAGATGATTGCGCCAAAACCCGCAATTAAAGGATCAGACATTCGGGGTCATCATAGTCCAATCGAATCTCCACCCAGTTTTGCCTCCGCTGATGAACGCCTAGCCAAAGCTTCTCAACGCGAACATCCGGCACTAGGTAGGCCACTTCAGAGGCCCCCAGCTGGTATGGGCCCTAACCCTATTTTGGGCTTGTTTTGGGGGATCCTGGAAATTGGGGCCCAGTTTGGGGCCGAGGCTTTTAGGACGTGGGGATTGGGCTAACCCCACATCCCCAAATTCTCTTGAGCCATACAGGAGCCCTGAACTTTGAGAACGGTTGGCTGGGATGCTGTTAAGGACATTAATTTAAGTTACAATTTTTTAGAAACCTTATTAATTGCTAGATATACCCGTTATGGTAACTTAGTTTAAGTTCCTCAACAGCAACCCAGTTTTGGGGTTGCAAAGGGAACCTGCGCAGCCTGAGGTTTGAGTGGGACGTGCATGCAGGCAAGCCGGTTAGCTTTCTGTCCTTGCAGCAGCTCAAGACTCTTGGTGTGAATAAGAAGAGTGGATTTTTTGCTTTTATGCTTCTGCCTGACGTTTTGATGTAGAAGCCTGCATAACTACAGAAATGATGGTCCAGGATTCTGTATGAAGTGGAAAATCCCCGGTGTTGAACGAAGAACTTGCAAGCTGGGAGGTTTTTGCTGGAGGGCGCATTGATGAGGATGAGGGTGTGAACAGGAGAGTTACCATGGCAATCCATTAGGAACACCTGACACTGGTATAATTACATAGGTGGGACTGCTCTTAGCCGACATCTGAGGATGCGCGACAGCGATGTAGCGGCACTGCTAGAGGAGGCAACTGAACGGAAATCGCCGCGGTATGAGATACTGGTTTGGGGATAGGGTGAAGGACTTTGGCCAGCGGCTCAAGTTTTAAATGATTTTGGTGCGGTACTCTGGCTGCGTTTATCGTGCATGCGCTTCATCTGAGTTCTGCATCCTTATGCCTCGAATGTAAGAGGATAAGCTCCCGGAATGTTCAGGCTTCTGCCATAAAAGTGCTTTCAAGGATGCCATCCTCCAAAACTTACACGGAAATCCATAGAGGTCTTCCGTTCTGGCAGAGGTTCCCACGTTCAGGCAACAGTACTGAAAATCGGGTCGAGCGGTGCGAGGCTTACACCCCCCGACCCAACAAGGAACGCAAAAGCACCCGACTAAGACCAAAAAGATGTCACATTGGCTCCGTCTTGTACAATTTAGGAAGAGCACGCCAATATATAGTGGTTTCCATTTTTATTTTCCATTACCCCAATATGACCCCAATATTTGCCCTATAACCCCCGTAACCCCGGTATAATTTGGGGAGGGTAGGCCTAAACCCTACACGGGTGAAAAGGAAGGTTTGGATTGTGGGGCTAGTTCTGAGTGGTACTGTTCCAGGGGGGTAGATGTAGCCCTAATGTTTCACCCTAGAATCTCTAGATAGCCTCTACATAATCCCTGTAAGCACGATAGTTTCCATTTTGTTTTCCATTATCCCAATGTAACCCTAGTGTCGGGTCTGCAATGTTTATCAGCTTTTTGGGCTTCTAAATTGTAGCGACCCTACAGGACTCTGGGATAGGCTTCAGCATTAGGGTCCTACTGTAATTACTCCGCACTTCACTTGTACCCAGAGAGGGCCTAAAATTCTCAGAATGCCCCCCCGCACTTATCTAGTGCATGCTTTCTGGTGTTTCATACTGCGAGGTTAATGCTGTTTTTGCTATCCCGTCACCCGAATAATGGCCCTCCCCTCTGCCTACCAAGTAAGGGCTGTTCTCAAAATGGTACCACCATACACAACTCAATGTGGGAATAGTTCCACTGTGGCTTCTTCTGTTACGGTTGTCATGGGGATATGATGAGTAATGGTAACTGCAAAGTTGCTTTTGGATTGTTTGGATCTGTTTGAGAGGTTGCTTGTGTCAAGAGGTGCTTACTAAGCACCTCAGTGGGCATGTCTCGAAACTAGGATTGCCCCACACCCTCGACACCTTATAGCTGCGTTGCACATACGAGTGTTCCCCCTTCATCCTTACACAATCCAGAGTAAGTAGCTTGGCGTGTGTCATTTAGTCTGAAGCCGGGGTCCCTTCGCGACCTTTTGCAAAAGATCGGTTTTAAGGGACTACCACGTGAAGTCGAATTCTCATTTGTTTTTTGGTGTATCTTGGGATCCTTAGGTTTATTCCATTTGGGGGACTGCATGCCACGGATCCAGACACCCTAAAACCCGAAGGCATGGCCCTGAACTTGCCACTCCCAGACATCATAAACCATGAAGCCAAGACACATTTCGAGCACCAAGCCCTAAAACCAACCTCCTAAGCCTATAGTCCCCCCTAAGTAGGTAGCATATGGCTTCGGGTATATTATGATAAGATCCCCGTATACCCCAGATTCTATCTACATAGGAACTCCCAAAATGCCAGATATCAGGCCAGAATCCATTTTACAGCCTTCCCCTTCCAACAATTTCGGGGAGAAACGTCCTACATGGGACATCTTGGATGACCGTACTATATCAGATAATCAGAATTGCCAGGATATCAGGTACTCAGGGTCACGCAGGATTTTGACAGTAGACCCCCAGCCTGACAGACAAAACCCTAAAGAGTTCCTCCTGACTTTAGACCAGCAGGTAAAGTACAGCTTACCACCAAATCATGGCTTTGAAGACGCTGCGCTGCGGTCGACGCTACTTCAGAGCAAGGTGCATCATGGTTTGGGGTTTAGGGTTTTGGCTGTAGGGTTCAGGGTTTAGGGGCGGCAGGTTTTCTCTGTGGCCCCAGTGGTTTGGGGCCCGAAGTTGCGGTATAAAAGCATGGGGTTTAGGGTCTAGGGCTTTAGGGTCTTAGGGTTTGGCCCGTTTACGGCTTCCGACAAAGAAAACAGAGCCATGTGAAAGTGAGGGTGATACAGACGTGGGCATTACTGGATCGATTTGTAGAACAGGAAGTGCCAATAGGTCGGGAAGTGAACTCAGAGACCAGGGTCTGGGGCTTGTAGGTCTATTGCATGCAGGGTCGGGGGTTATTGGACTGGAGAGGTGATCACTAATCATCCTGAACATCCCCTATATCATACCCCTTTATAGAACCCCAATATACTACAGTAGTTTCCATTTTCTCTTCCATTCTCTATATTTAATCCGATATATACCCTAGTATAGCATAGTAGTTTCCATTTTCGTTTCCATTATCCCCATGTAACCCCAATATATACACTTTTTATAATATGGTAATTTCCATTCTCTTTCCCATTCTCCCTATATGACCCCAATATATACCCTTCATGATCCCAGGAGATTAGCAGCAGCTTCGTAGGGCTGTTTCCGTGAGGTTCACGCGAATTTCGTGTGCAAAGAATTCATCAGGTAATCAGGGGATCCTAGCCTTGGTGGCCTGGTGGTCTATAAACAAACAAGCCCCAAATTCAAAACCATAACCCTAAACCCTAAACCCAAACCCCAACCCCAAATTCTTAACCCCAAAGCCTTTCACCTATAGTCGCCTCCATTTTCTTTTCCACGTCCCCCCCACGTCTTCCGGCAGTACGATGCGGGAGCCGCTGTGGAGCTGCTTCTGGGTTGCTGTTAAGGAATTTAAATTAAGTTGCTATATTGGGGAAACCCTATTATTTACTATATAAGCCCATTATGGTAACTTAATTTGAGTTCCTTAGCAGCAACCCAGGCTTCTGAACAAGCTGGCGGGCACGACGGCAGAGGCCGAGGCGGCTGCTCCAGCCCCTTGGCGTGGACTTGCCTTTTAGGGAGTACGTTATATGATTCGATAGGGTTTGTTTAGGGTTTAAGGGGTTATGTGATATTAGGATGATATAGGGTTTCAGGATATCAGCCCAGTAATATTGACAGTAGGGAATGAAGGAACGCACAAGAAAATGGAAGCCACTATGCCATGGGAGTAAAAGTCTAGGGCCCCGAGCCTGAATACAGAATGAAGGAGACCTCACTGGAAATGAACGAAATGAAGACTAATGTAGACCCATGATTAGTAAACCCCCTCCTTTAAAGGGTCTGATATTAGGATCCCTAGTATAATTCGCATGAAGGGGAGGGGGTTTATTAATTAGGGGTCTAAATTAGGGGACGCAAGGTTCAACAGTTGAGTGGGGTTGACTTGCTGGCTGCTATCGGAGAATGAAAAAGCAAATGAAGCTAATACAGGGTTCAAGGTTTGGGGTTGTTAGCAGGCAGAGGAACATCAAATGTGAAAGTACATGGATGATACGATTGGAACTGAGGGTTCGCAGGGATGGTTAGGGTTCACGGTTCTTCGCGGTTAAGGGTTGACTTGCGGGTTGTTCGTCGGGAACGGGGGAATGGGAAAGACCATGGGATGCACTGTAACATTCCATGCTGACTGCGTAATCGTTGCCGTTGTCATGGTGGCATTAGAGTAGCTCATTGCACCGCCAACGCTGCTGGCTAATGTCATTTGTCCATTTGTTGTTGCTACCAGTTGCCAGAAAAACCACATGTTTTTACGGCTGCCAGATACTCACTACAAAGGCCGCCAGGAGAGTTTTCAAGAAAGACGTTGCCACCACCACCGCCGCCTCTTCTCCGAGCCCTTAGGGCCTAAACCCTTCACCCAGCAAGATGTTATACACCCCAAATTACCCCAAACCCTAGACCCCAAACCGTAGACCCTAAATAGTAGTTTCCATCTTCTTTCCCATTATCCCAATATAACCGCCTGGAGCCTGTCTATGTAAAAGCCCAGGAAGCAGCCAGCCCCTCCACAGCTGCCGCAGCGCCTGAGCCAGAAGCGAAGGAAGAGGAGCTGCCTTGGGTTGATTCCCAGAATGGTTTAGGGTTTAGGGGTTT
>CAJNIZ010046154.1:0-11248 GCA_905231905.1 Symbiodinium pilosum | reverse complement strand
CTAAACCCTAAACCCTAAATATCTATAAATATATACTATGATCCTTACTATGGGGACCCCCAAAAAGGTACCCCTAATTTCCCCCATATAACCCCAATGAATCCCTAAACCCTAAACCCTAAAGAGTAGTAGTAGCTTCCATTTTCTTTTCCATTCACAATCACCATATAACCCCAATGAATTCGGAGGCCTCCAAGGAGGTGGCTGTGGAGGTACCCGAAGCCCCGGAGCCTGCGAAAACAGAGAAGCGGCCCAAGGCCCTCTCCGCGTGTTAGCGGCTTAGGGTTAAGAGTTCGGGGTTTAAGATTAAGGGTTTAGAGTGAAGGGTTCAGGGTTTAAGATTTAGGGTTTAGAGTGAAGGGTTCAGGGTTTAAGATTTAGGGTTTAGAGTGAAGGGTTCAGGGTTTAAGGTTTAGGTTCAGGGTTTAAGATTTAGGGTTTAGAGTTTGGAGTTTAGAGGTGTTTGTTACTAGCAATACTGGCTACTTCGTAGTGGAGTATTCATGGAGATGAATAGGAAACTGCCATGAAGTGTTTAGGGTGTAGGAGTACGATTTAAGGTTTAGGGTATGATTACTTTTCCTGTGTTACAACCATGTTCAGGAGACTTCAATACATGTTAGCTACTCTCTTTCTCTTTTTCTGATTTGGTACTGTTGTAGTCAGTGCTGTCAGTGTCACGGTCATGTATTCAAGTATTCGTGGCATCTTTTGCGCTTTGGCGTGTTAAGGTTGTATGGCTTCAAACCTTTAATTTGTTGAATTTTGAGATTTGGGTTTTAGGGTCTGCGGGGATTCGCGCTCCGGCCGAAAACCGGTTGAGCAGCAGAAGGGGTTTTAGGCGCTGGCGTTTTGGGGCTATTAGCTTTCATAGCGTGGGCTTGAGGGTTGGGGGTACAGCCTTCAAGATGCCAGGTTCAGAATCCTGGCCTCTAATTACTTTGCCTCAGTGTTCTTGAAGGAATCAAGTGATCAGAGGAGTCTGGGCCCCGACCCTTTTTCATTCCCACCCTTCGTCTTTTCACATCACTTGTGGCATTAAAGGTTTACATAATATGCCCTGCGTTTATAGGTTTTCAAAGGAAACAGATGGAGAAGGCTAGGTCCCGGGAAGTGGAGGATATGCTTTGAGCTTCTTATCCTCTTGCTTCCCCTGTCAACCCCACACCTTCTCCCAACATCAAGCAGAGATCACTTCAGGCTAGAATAAGGTCTTCAACTTTAAGGGGTTGGGATTGCCAAAATCCGCTTAAAAGCCCTATACTACAGGCTATACAGGCCTGGCTTCCACTTCTTTTTGCATTTGATTCTCCATCATTTTAGGGGTTATAAACCCTAAGACCTGTATGGTAGGTTGCAAATCATGGTCCCTTTTCGGGTCCCTAGTATAATCCGGCGTGTATGTAGGGTAGCGCATTTCGATATCCCGCAGTATATTCTTGGTAATCAGAGCCGTGACGTCTTCCCTAGCCTCGGTGCATTGCTAGGCCAGCCGTGCCGAAAAGAGGAATGAGCGAAAAGCCAAGGCTTGGGCAGGGCGAAGGGTGGAACCCCAGAGGGGGTAGGGCTTGGGGCTTCAAATTTGAATTGTAGGAGGTGGGGGTAGAGGTAGGTGTCTAGGGCTTCAGGGGGTTTAGACTTCAAGGTCTAGGGTTTGGGGTTCGGAATTTAGGGTTCAAGGTGTTGGGTTTGTGTTTGTGGCCGGCTCGGAGTCCACATGAAAAAAGGGTTTCAGGTTCAGTGTTTAGGGTTTCAGGGTTTAGGGTTCAGGGCTGCCGAATTTGGGATCCTATCGCAGATTAAGAGGACATCCATCCCGCAACCAAGATCCTTAACTGTGCATGCTTTGCGATGTTCGCATTGAGAAAGCCCTTTCAAAACCCAAATCCGCAACACCTTCACTTTGAATTTCAGTGCCCTTGTAGGAGAGACTAAGTTGCTTGCTTGCCTTTGCCCGAGACCACAAAGGGCATTGTACCTCTTTACTTTAGATACCGCAATCGTGCAGGATGCCCTCGACCCACCGTACTCCTAAACCAGACCAGAAAACCAAGAAATCCCAAACATCGTGGGCCTGGTATAGGGACCTCTGCATCCTGAAGCAGATGATACCTACCCTGAACCCTTATCAAAGCCTCCTTACATACCCATAATTATGCAATCCTATCCCTAAGCTGGAAAGATTAAGCCCTAAGCCTTTAGCCCCAAGTCCCAAGCCCTAAGCCCTAACCCCTACTCCCTAAACCCTAAACCCGAATCCCTACCCCCAACGCATTTAATGTTGCCTGCAGGCCGAAGCGAAGCGACGCCCTCAGAGCTCTTCGGCTGCGACGGAAGACGGGATCTCCCGGGAAACCATGGATTCTCGGCTCACTCTGCTGTACCCCTAAACCCTATATGAGCTATAGTCTAAAGTCCTTAAAGGGGGTTATATAAGGGATTATATAGGGGACCTTAAAGGGGGTTATATAAGGGATTATATAGGGGACTACTATAGGGGTTATTAAGGGGGATACTAGGAGTTTAGACTAGCTCATATCACCCCTACAAACCCCTTTAAAGGTACCCCTACTTTTGGCAAACCCAAATCCCTATAGAAAACCCTTGTAGCCCTCTTTAATGGTACCCGGTTTGGGCTGCACTTTTCGCCTGACTGAGCCGGGGGGCGGCATAGCCGCACCCTGCGGTGCTGGGGCCTCTCTTTTGGGTGGGTTTTTAGTCCACGTGCCCTAAGGGACACGGTTTTCCCATCCTTGTGCAACTAGGCAGTTTGGGCTGCATGGCCTCGCGGGTTTAGGGGCTTGGGCTTCGCGGTTTAAAGTTTAGGAGGTTCGGCTCATGTAGGGTCACGGTAAAACCCCTACACCCAAAATTGGAGGCACTAGACGCGAAACCAAAATCCCTGCGCCGTCGACCTTCAAGCCGAGACCTTTGTCCCAAGCGGGAGAGAAAGACATAAAGCCCCAAACCACCTTGCACCCTAAACCCTCAGACCCTCTTCCATACCCACTGAACATGTAAATCCTTATCCAAACGCCTAAAAAAACCCGAAACCGTTCCATAATCACTATACTAAACATCTAACTCCTGAACCGAGCCTAAACCCCTAAACCAGTTTCCATAACCACTAAACATCTAACTCTTTAACCAAGATCCTTGAGGATCAACTCTCCAAGCAGCTTCTGGCCGTTGCTTGGATTGCGGCCCTGTGGGACTACCTACCTGAACCCACAAAGTAGATTTTGGGCAGTGAGGACTCGCGGGGGATGTACGATTGATAGACAAAATCCTGCATGACCTGAGGTATAGTTTAGACAGACGGATTTTATCCATGCACAGTGGTGGCAGACTGTCTGCAAAAAGTCGGGGAGGTTACGGCTTGCAGGTCTCAAGTTTCTGGGGAGCTTTCCCCAGCTTAAGGTCGAAGATTTAGGAGCTTTTCTCCCAATGTTCTCTTGTTATCTTTTGGAGGAGTTAGGTCTAGGCGGATGAAGCCCTGGCCTTCCCCAATCCTTAAACCCGAAACTACTTAAGGTTCAGAGCTTCATTTTTAGCCCGAAACCCTAACCTTAAACTCCAAAGATAGCACGTGGACACAACCCCAAGGTGTTCTCTTGCCTGAGATTAGGCATATCTATAGGTCAGATCCCCAACCTTAAACCATGAAACCCCGAACTGTGTGATTGAAGATGCTTGCATGCGTTCTCCAGAGAACCAGAGGGTTCTGTTCACCCCAATCCCAAGGTAGGACCCTCGGACTATCATGTGGGCATCGTAGGGTTCTATTTTGGGGTTGGGGTTGCCAGAGTTCCAGTTTCCATTTCATTGTTCATGGTCTTTTCCGCTTGATTTTTCATGCTGGGGTCAATCATTAGATGGACCACCGGGGTTAGTTTGGCTTAGCCCAGACCCCTGATCAATAAACCCCATCCCCTTGATAGGGTTTATAATCGGGATCCTAATATTAAGGCCCTTAAAAGGAGGGGGCTTTTCTCGTGGGTCTACATGAACCCCTAAACCCTAAACCCGAAACAGTAGTTTCCATTTCTTCCATTATCCGTTTATAACCCCTATATATCCCCCATAACCCCTATAGGATTTACATTAAGCCGCAGCCAGACAAGATAAGGTCTAGGTCGTCAGCTTTGCGGGCACGCTTCGCCAACTCCAGATACATTGTGAACCGAGATCTCTGAAAGAGCATGACGGTAACATTAGTAAGGCGCCAGTGGTCATTATACAAGCACATGGCCTTGCTATTTTCTCTTGTTTCGAGCAACAACGCTGGTGTGGCCAGTGGCCAGTCGCTCAAGGTTGTAGCAGTGACATATACACTTGATGGATGAATCTCTGCACCACTTAAGATGCTCAATGTACGTTAATGGGAGAGTTCAGGCAAGATACGAAAAGATGCGCTTGTTGACATACCGATACCCATACCCAAAAACTGCAAATCTATCCGGGTATAGGTGGTGACGGATCCTTCCTCAACTGTGGTGTCCCCGCAGCACGCCTAACCACCTTCCGCAAGTTGTACAGTGCACAGAGTCTCACCGCGTGAAGATCATAGGGTTACAAAGGGAGGGCACGCGAGAAAGAGGCAGTGCCTTGATGGAAAGACTTCCAAGAAGGCCGTATGTGAGCCATAGTCTAAACTCCTTGAAGGGGGGGATATAGGGGATTATATGGGATTTTATAGGGGACTAGAAAAGGGGATGTTAAGGGGATACTAGGAGTTTAGACTATAGGTCATGTGGAAGTCTTTATCCAAACCCCGCGTCAACGTCCAGCCTCTCTTCTTTGCGTGGCCCCCCGCCCCTGACCCTGTGACTCTAGGGTGCTCGGGTCGTGCTGGTAGTACTTGGAAGTACTGTCTCGGAAAACGACGTTATTGCTCTGTAAAGCATATTATGCTGCAGCTCAGTGATGGGGATCGTTCTTGGAATGCCTTGTGTAGCACGTTTTAAGCATGTGCGGTACCTGCTAGCAACGAGGTTCCTCTTGAATGCTGTGGCAGTCAAAAAAGACCCCGTTTCACTTGAGCTATAGTCTACACGCTTTAAAGGGGGGCTATTGAGGGGGAGTAATGGGCCTTATTAAGGGGGATGCTAGGAGTTTAGACTATAGCTCATTTGCACATATGGCCTTGAGGAAGCGGGGGATATCTGAGGGTTTCCATACACAGAGGGCCCACCTGTCTACCCAAATTGATTTTTAGAGCCCTAGATAGCCCCTTTCTATACCCATATATAAAACCACAGAAGCTTCTGTAAACGGACTCGGGGGCAGTGATATGTAGGGATTGCTAGGCGATTCCAGAGATCCCTTCCGCGGAGCGTCAGATGTTGTAGGTAGGGTTTAGGGTTGAGCGTTTAGATTTAAGGTTTTTTGCCCTGCCTGTGCACAAGGCCGTTTCCCGGGCAGGCGCTAGAAAGTAAGAACCTTGAGATCGTGTTTCTTGATTTTGGTATTTTTTTTGAAGCCTCATTGTTTTTTTTGGCGAGACTTGACATGGGGCCATGCAATATGTTCTTCCGGTAAATCATGGTGAACGGATGTGAACGGGCTTTGGAGACTACCCGGATCGTGCATCTACCTTGACAAAAGAATTACCGTCACTTTTATTTTTGGAGAGAACCCCAAAAAAGTGAGGACCCGACCCAAGGGATGGTTTGAGGTTTAGGGTTTAGGGTTGAGGGTTTAGAGTTTAGTTTGTCAATACACACCCACACACACTGGGGCTTCTAATAATTGAGGATCTTTCTCTTGGTTTTGGGGTACATAGAACAAAGATTATGGTATTCCCGGGTAAGTAATGGTCCCCTCTGTCCGGAAATCGCATACGTCCACATGTACTTTGTCATCCAGGTTCACCTGCACCTGCACCTTGAAATACAATCTAAGAAGCCTGAACCACAATCCTAATTAATAAGCCATTAACCCCTGAACCCCATGCTGAGCTACTGTCAATAGTGGCATCACTACTGGATCAATGCTAGGGATCCTTTACATTTTTGGGGTATGCGATTCTCATAGTTATGTAGAAAGGATCCTTTTTTCTCCCTAGATTAATAATGTGGGCTAAGACTAGGGGTCATTAACAGTGGACAAATGGTTCCTCCTGTAGTTTAGTATATTCCAGTAATCATGTAGGACATATTGACTGAATCCCATGTATCCTTATAATCCTATATATCCCTATACTGTAGCCCAAAGTCTCCCTACAACCCTATACTAACACCCAGCTCCAAAAAGCTCTTCTTGCTCGGAGGGCCGGGGTACTTTGTAAGCAGACTTATAACCATGATAACTCCAGTTATCCCTACTCTTAACTACCTTACTGCGTCCCCCCCAAGTAGCTTGCTCGGAGGTGCGTGGAGCCGGACTGGCGACACAGCAAGTCGCCGAACTCTGGGACCTGGGCCGGATACTGTCGCTGGATCCGACATTTGGGTAGGTATCTGTCGGGTCTAAGTAATGGATGGAACGGGGTCAGTTGCATCCAAAATCTAGCGAGGAATGGAGGATGCGTAAAAATCATGGAAACTATTAGGTTTTCGGGGCTATGAATGTACTGCTATGAGGAACTCCTTCTTCATTCCATACCACAGCCAGCAAGCTTCCACAGATTAGGTCTGTGGGTTAAGATGTACATAGAGGTTTATGTTTCCGGGATCGAGGTACCAAAAACTCAAGGATTAGGAGTATAGGGTTAGGGATTGGGGTCCAGGGCTTTTCGCAAATCATCTCCATGTTGGGTTTTTTCCGCAATGATGGGTGGCATTCAGATAGTTGTTGTTTGAGACTGTCAGTCGACGTGTTGCAGTACGGGTGATTGTAGTGCTTTTTGTGTTCTCAATTCGTCGTTTCAAACCCTAAGCCCTGAACCCTAGACCATGCTGTGAACGCTGTGTTGCGCGATGCATGTGTTTAAGCCCTAGGCCCTACACTCTAAACCCTGAAGCCTAAAATCCTAGACCCTAAGCCCTAAATCCTAAACCCAAGATACCCCCATAGAACCCCACATATCCCCCCTAAAACCTACAGTACACTTCCCTGCAAGTGGCAGAACAGCCTGCAGGTTAGCCCTGTTGCTCCCCGACGACGCCGCAGTGGAGGCCGCTGCCTCTAACGCTGCCCGGGGCCTTGGTATCTGGGTTGGCCAGAAGTCATTCAGGGTTGAAGGAGTTTACGGTTGAGGGTTTAGGATTTAGGGCGGACTCAGAAAGCCTCTTGCAAAAAAGGTTTAGGGTTTAGGGTTTTCCCTGTTTGTGGGGGTTTCTAGAGACCTGGGTTTTACTAAACCCTAAGCCTTAAACGCTGAACCCTACTAAAGGTCCCATAAGGAACCCTTAGCCCTAATCCTCAACCGCTAAAACAAGTTCCCATGTAGTCCCAGGTCGCTTGGCATCCATTTTTCAATTCCTGTGTATACCCTTCATACCCCTATATCCCTATGGGGGATGACTTCCCTAAACCCTAATAGTCATAGCCATCCCAGGTATGGATGGCGAGCTGTTGGAGACGCAGCTGCCCAGGCTTGTGGGGCAAACGAACATGGAAGAAGCACAAGCGCTACAGAGGGATCATTTAGGGTGTAGAGGAAAGGGCGGTAGAAATCATTACCAAGAAGGGAATAATGGAAAAGAAAACGGGAACTGCCATTTAGGATTTAGGGTTATTTCTCTAATATGGGTTTAGAGGAATTGCATGGGGCGGGGGTATGTGTAAGTTCCTTCATGAATGCGTAGAATGTAGAATTTAGCCTTTTTTATGCACCCAAACTAGCATGGAACCAAAAAAGGGTCTTGCAAAGACGACTGTGTCCTCATTACACTCCCCCAAACTCACATGGAAACCCACATAGTACCCTTTCAGAGGGACTGTCGTCTTTATATAGTGCCTTTGCTGGGTTTCCATGTTAGTTTCCGGCAGTGTAGTGGGGTTAGTTGGGAGAGGCTAGGATTTGAGGTTGAGAGAGTTGTTAGGGTGAGGGATTAAGAACCCTAAGCTTCCCTAAAACCTTAAACCCTAAACCCTAACTAACCCTAAAGCCCTAAAAACCCTGAAGCATAAGACCCTAAACCCTATAACCCTACACCTTAAAACATAAAACCCTAAACCCTAAAACTTTAACCCCAAACTTAAGCTAAGTTACCAAAACACGAAAACTCTGTTATTTACTACATACCCTTATGCTGGTGAACTTAACTTAAGTCTACAGCAACCCGGTAGAAAGCCGTACCAAATTCATAGTCGGACCCTAAACCCTAAACCCTGAGCAAAGGGTAGGGGACCTTGGACCAAGGTTGAGGGGCCGTGGCAGGGCACCCGGGGTGCCGGAAGCCTCTTTGCTGCGGGCAGTGCTGGGTAGCCCGGCCTTTCTGAAGAAGGCTAGCCCCTAAACCCTAAACCCTGAACCCTAAACCCTTAGCTTTAGGGTCTGAGTTTTCCAGCTTTCCAGGGCTTGCGATCCTGAAGTTTTTGGCTGTGAGGTCTGAGGCACTCCAGATGGCTTTGCATAGCCCAGACATCGTCAACGTCGGCTATCTGGTAATGCCGGCCTTTCTGTCGATGTTGCATAAACGTACAAAAGCCAAACCCTAACATCCCCCGCAACCAATTACAGCTTGCATGCGTGTGAAACACCATACCGTGCTCAGACGATATTTTGTACATCCTACACCCCTAAGCTCAGTCTGCCGTGCGCCCCAAGAGCTAAACTGAAATTGCAGCATGCGCTACCGCAAAAACCTTGGTCTAATCATAAATGCCCCAGAATCATCCTATGTATCTCTACATAGCCCGCCTTACATTAGGTAGCGCCCTGGATCGAAGTGCCGCCTGGCCTTTGCCGTTTGCTTGCGCCTTCGCAGAGGTGATGAGCTGGATAAAGAGGGTTGGGAAAATTAGGGATTCGGGTTTAGGTTTGGGGTTTAGGCCACCTATAAAAAGGATTAGACCACCTTGAGCTTTTCGGGGGTTTACCCCGAAGAAGGATTATGATATGCCAGGCCCTTTGTAATGGGGCTACCATAATGAGGATGATAATGTATTCGGATATGGAGAGGGCTCCCTTACATATTTTAACCCCCGAATGACCGTTCAACCTGCTTGGCTTTGATTCGAAAAACAAAAACATTCATTTGTAGGTCTTGTTATGTGGATTCAAGCCGCAGGGTCTAAGCCCAGTTCAGGATGCAGGCTTCTTGTCAGCGGTTTGTGTTGTATGTGCTACCACTTGATGAAAGCAGGCTCCAGACAGGGACCCCCAATCTTTAACGACGCACATCCTCAGTGCCTCAGCCCCCCTCCAATAATCCCTTTGGAGCCCATAGAACCCTCATACCTCTTCATTGTAACGCCTACATGACAGCCCCAAACACCTGAAGTACACCTGAAGTAGCCATTGTAAAATCTCTTCATATTTCTTTTTAACCGCCCCTATTTCAACCCTTAATCCCTGTAACTACCTGTAAAACTTTAAACCCTAAAACCCAAACCCTACACCCAAAGACTCCGTGAACTCTAAACCCTAAACCCACAAACTCCCTAAACTCCCTAAACCCAACTCCAAACCCCAAACTCTAAACCCAAAAACTCCCTAAGCCCTAAGCCCCAAAAGGTGGCGTTGACCTGCGCCTCGGCCCAGGCGGGGGCCTCGAAGCCCCCTCCGGGCATGGCCGCCGTGGCCGGGAAGCTGCTGCAGCAGTGCCAGAAGCTTGACAGGGTTGTAAGATCCAGGGGGTTTTAGGGTTTGGGGTTTAGGGATTAGGGTTTAGGGTTTAGGGTTAGGGTTGGAGGTGGAGTACGGACGTCAATTTGCAGGGCTTGTATAGTGGAGTCCTGTTGAGCCAGCTAACATCACGAGCCTGGGTTCAAAAAAGGGTTAGGGTTGTAAGGTCAAGGGAGTAGTGTTTTATTTGGGGCTACTATGGTACCCGACATAGAGTAAGATTCGATCCTCCTTTTGGGGTATATTATTTCATATAAGGCATATTATCTTCTTGGGTTCAACCACCAAAAAAACATTACACAAGGGGGGTTAAGGGTTAAGGTTGTAAGGAGTAGGGTTTAGGGTTAAAGGTTAAGGGGTTTATGTAGAGTTTAGGTTATAGGTTTGATGCAGGGTGTATGTAGGCATTCTGTATGGATTCTATGGGGGGTTATACGGGGATTCTGCTCGACTGGGTTGTAAGGATTAGGGTTCATACACGTGGTTTAGGGATTAGGGTTCCGGGGTTTATGTAGGGCTTAGGGTCATGGTTGTAAGGATTCTAGGGTTGATACAGGGTTTATGTAGGGGTTACACTGGGATCATGCATGGACATTATTGGGGGTTACAAAGGGAATGATACAGGGTTTATGTAAGGATTATACTGGGATTGTAGCAGATTATGTGGGGTTTTAGGGGGGGAGATTGTGCCAGGAATAGAGAATCACACGGAAAAGAACATGAGAAATTACATGGGCTGTATAAAGATTGTTGATGGGAAATTTATGGGGGGATTGTCAAAATCATGGTCCCTTTTTGGGGTACCCTAGATGATAGGGTCCGAATTATAGTGAGGGCCCACAGACAGGAACTGTGCATTTTTACGGCTTACCATACCCCTGCAGTAGTTTCCAGTCTCTTCTGCAGTATCCCAATACCCTATAAGCCCCCAAACCTTAAAGCCTGAAAGCCTAAACCCCAAACCCTAAACCTCAAACCCCAAACCCTAAACCCCAAACCCTCAACCCTAAACTCTAGTTCCATGTCAGTTTGGGCTCTCAGATACAGAGTTTCAGGACCTGCGTCTCCCAAGCGGGCGTGCCGGAGAAGTCCAAAGCCGACTTCTCAGGCTTCTACGCCGGCTTCGAGCGCCTGGCTTTGTTCCTTTAAAAGGGTTTAGGGTTTGGGGATCAGGGTTTAGGGTTTAAGGATTAGGGCGTCTTGCTGCGCGGCGGCTGGAGGCAACATGTAGAAATGGCGCCCCGACACACCTAGGGGTGTGGGGGGGAGGCATATCTTGCGACGGCACATCTCTCGTCCCAAAACGTTCCGAAACGGTCTAGGAGGGGCGCAAAGCCCCTACAACCCTGCCAGGCCCTGGGAGCGTCCTGGGAGGCCCCGGTGCCTGGACATTGGGAGACCCTGAAGTTTCAGCATTTCCAGGCCCCCTCCAAGGCAAGCCTGGCCAGTGGCCCCACCAGAGCGTCCCAGCCCAAGACAGGGTTTCTTAATAATTTAGTGAATCACAGAAAA
>CAJNIZ010046152.1:25344-41295 GCA_905231905.1 Symbiodinium pilosum | reverse complement strand
GGTTTAGGAAGTAAGGTTTAGGGTTGCCTCTAAGGACTGGGCAAGAAGGTTAAACTACTATTTTATTGGTGGTTGGTAGAGAAGGGAGTACGTTACATTGGAAGTATGTCGGGACTGCATTTTCATATTCCCTGCTAAGCACCAGGAAGTACTTAGAGTTTGGAGGTTAGGGCCAGCGTTTAGGGTCTATGGAATGGAAAAGAAAAGGATACCACTCTGTCAGGGGGCTATGAAATGACTCATATAAGGATCCATTCTTTGATTCCTGGCAAATCAAAGGAAGGTACCTTTAAACTGCAGCTGCAACTATCCCTCGAGCTTGAAAGCGCCTAATGTAGGTAATGCCTCCAATGTTCGTATAAACTGTGTAAGGTTAAGGGGGCCCCAATCTAGACCCAAAAACTACTGTAATCCTTGTTTTGGGAAACTTTTGGGAAACCCTAAACCCTAAATAATAGTTTCCATTTTCTTGTCCATCATCCCTAAATAACCTCTATATACCCCGTATAACCCCATAGAACCCTCATGATCGACTCGTAGCCTCAGGGCATGGTAAGGGTCTAGGGTTTTAGGGGATGTAGGGTTCAGGGTTGAGGGTTTAGAGTGCTTTGCGGAAATTGCGCTGCCATGTGCGTGGCCGTATGCCTGCACAGTACGGATGGAAAGTGCAGGCACTGTCCATATTGTGGATTTGGACCTGTGACATCCTAAGGCCGATGGGAACTCCAGCATTAACGTGGGCTGATCTGGGTTTAAGGTTTAGGGTCTAGGGTTTCGGGCCATCCAAAACTGCGCCTTGGCGTCCGGCGAAACTGTAACGTACTTGAATCCTGCCTCAAACCATGAACCCCAAGCCGTGGCAAATCTCAAGCCCAAGAACCCTAAAACTCTGAACCCCGCAAGATCTTACATTGACACTGAGACGAGAAGCCTACACCCTAAACCCTGAAACTCTTAGTTAACTTAACCCCAAACCCTGTACCCTAAACCGCTAACATTCTCGAGCGTGAAGATGTGGAGGCTGCCTTTCCGGTAGCTGAGGAGCTCGATAGCGCACTCGCATGGATACCTTTTCTGCTTTTGGGCTTTGGGATTTACAGGGCTAATAGGGGGATACATTAAATTACCCAAATATTGGAGAATCGAATTAACATTCAAATGAAACATGGCATGGCAATTACTGTTTTGAGATCAGGACATGGGGTTTGGGGATTCGAGTTTGGGCATTGGGCTGTAGGGTCGAGAGCAATGGAAATACGGGCAGAAGAGGAGGAGGCTGCTCTCCTTTTCTTTTTCTCTCTCGCTCTCTCTCCTCGCTACCCAGGCTCTCCAACGCAATACTTTCTTGAGTGTCCTAGTAAGAACCCCTTCGACATATTCCAGATGAAACACATCAGCAAGAAAATCCTCGGATATCCATGGACATGTTTGGAAGCAAAAGCCTAAGGAGTATAGCTAGATTTCCATAATACCCATAATTCACCATATTAGCCTTTCAACAACGAAACATGAGCGTATGGGCTGTCATTATCGGTATTTGGGAGGGCTCGGGTCAGCGCTCACAATCCTCGCTTTGACTTTCGTATTGGTGCAAGCTGCACCAATGTTACCCGAAACCGCTGCTTGGACCCCCCAAAAGTATGTAAATGACCGAGAATGGCCCTTTTGACTATCTTTTACGTATTTTTCAGTTCCAGATGCACTGCCAACCAGAGGAAGTAAAACGCAAACCGCAAACCCTGCAGGAGTGGCTGCGAAAAAGGCAAACCGTAAATCCTGAACCCTAAACCACGGGGTTTCTCCCACACAAGGACAAAAGGACACTCAGGTGGTGGATTGCTAAGCCACAAGGCAGATGTTTCTAGTCCTTCCTGCTAGTATTCAAAACCCGCCTGCCCCTCGCCCCCGCCGCTAATCCTCGAACATGCCTTCAACATGTTGAGGTTTGAGTAGTTGGCATTCAATAATGGAGGGCAGCAAGCTGCCTCATAGCAGGGGGCGGCTAATTTGTACAGTTTGGGAGGAGCGCTCAATGCTTTCTGGTCCAAGCGGTGGCCATAAATCAAACCCTATGCCAGGAATCGCAAGCATCTAACGACCCAAAATGTAGATGATTTCCTTGACAATCAGCCCTTATAGATCAAAAGAAAAGGTCTAGGCATAAAACTTTGTCCCAGGACCTTGAACCTTTACCCCAAGCCCTCAACCCTAAACCTTAAAGTCCGAACCCTAAACCCTAAGCCTTAAGCCTTAAACACCAAGCCACAAACCTTAAGCCCTAAACCCTAAACCCCAAAGGCTAACCCCTAAACCTTAAAACCAAAGCCCTCAACCCAACATGCAAGAATGGCACTCTGAACCCTGCATCCCTTGAAGCCCACGTCGATGCTAAACCCTAGTAACGTCACGAAGGGGGCCTTTTTCAAAACCACAAGGTTTAATTCAGGGTCTTGGATTTAGGATTTAAAGTTTAGGATTTAGGGTTTAGGAATACAGAGGCCTAAATAGTCACCGAGATCATGTTGATGCTTTTTTTAAGTACCCAATACTATAAGTTACAAGGGATCTGGGATGATGATCTTGGTACTTTTTTGAAGGCAAGCGCATTAGGCCCACATGTCTAAACCCTGAGCGCTAATCCCGAGACTCTGGATCCTACACTCCTAGGCGACCATGCAAGGCCTTTCCCGCAAAGCCGAGCCCGTGCCAAGAAACTTGATGTGGATGATGGCCAGAGGGTCGGACCAGTTTGCGCCATACCTCCGTCTAAGGGTGGAACCCTGGAACCCCCTGAGCATGAGCCCCAAATTAGGGATACTGTTACATACTCAGTACATCTGCAAAAACCCACCAAATTCAGTTCAGGGCCCAGATGTGGGAGCAAAAGCGAGCTAACTCCAGCAATGCCTTCATCATGCCTGCGCATGGTGCACTCCACTTTTCCTCCCTCAGCAGACAGTGCTGGCGTTGATACTGATAGGCTAAGCAACTAAACAGTGCCGCTGTGCAGGTGTGCATTTTCCTTCAAGTCCTCAAGACATGAGTACTTGGCGGTTCATGGGTAGATATATGCGCGATTACACGTCCCCTAAAATCGTTGACAGCTACAACCACCCTGATAATATCCGCACATAAAACAACGAATCTTTTTTCTGATTTCATGTACTGGCAATTCCTGAGCCCCTAAACCCCAAACCTTCAACCCTGAATCCAAAACCACCCCCCCAAAATGGGACAAACCCCCTGAGAAGGACATCTACACCTGGAGGTTACTTAGAGTATCTGGTGGGGGGTCCCTTTGGGATCTACCTAAACCCTTAATCCTATAACCCTAAAGCCCTCAACCCCCCCCCAAAAAAAAATCTTGTGGTTTCCTTGATGATTTACCTGACCACCTCATGTGCCCCAGATGCGACTTGCGGTCGTCGCACCAGCTGCTGCAGTCCCTGGGATGGAAAAAGCTTTGGGCTTAGGGCTCGAGCTAGTTTACGTCCGAAACCCTAAACACTAAACCCCGAGCTAGTTTATGGGCTTCATATTAGTGACGGGAAGATCCCAGACTCCATCATGGCAAAAACCCTATGATCGTCACGTCAACACCCATGTGAGCTATAGCCTAAACTTCCAGTATCCCCCTTAGTAATGGAGAATCAAATGGAAAAGAAAATGGACAATGATATGGAAACTGCTGTATATAGGTTAGGTCGTAGTCTAAACTCCCAGTATCCCGCGTCTTAATAATCCCTATAACGGTCCCCTGTATGATCCCCTAAAACATCCAGCCTTTCAGGAGTGTAGACTACAGTTCATGTAGCCCTCACTTGCCGAACCCCAGAAGTCTTGGACCACCACATGATGCAAGCCTGAACCCGTAAGGCCCCTGCCTCCCCTCAAAAACAACACTAAAATCTAATGTCATGGCACTCCAAGCCACCCCCAAAATGAGACCAGCATCCACCCAACCCAAAACCCTAAACCCAACCAAAAACAGCATTCTACAAATTCCAAGAGTCTGGCTCCACGGATTATAGGCTATTGGGGTCTTACAGGACCTTCTCAACTATGGAAACTGCCGCCATCCTAGCAGCTTGAAACCCCAAACCCTAAACCTCAAAACCCTTGAAACCCTAAACCTTAAAGCCCTTGAAACCCTAAACCTTAAAACCCTTGAACCCCTCGACCTTAAAACCCTTGAACCCCTCGACCTTAAAACCCTTGAAACCCTGAACCTCAAAACCCTTGAAACCATAAACCTTAAACCCCTTGAAACCCTTGAAACCCTAAACCACTTGAAACCCTAAACTCTAAACCACTTGAAACCCTAAACCCTGAACCCCTTAACCCTAAACCACTTGAAAGCCTAAAGCAAAATCCAAGGATCTGGTTCCAGGCACGTGCTCGAATATCTGGACCATCAACTAGCAGGCGACGGAGCCCTCGAGCCGCCTTGCCCAGGGTGTAGGGTTTAAGGGGATTTAGGGTTTACGGTTTTGGTGGATTTAGGGTTTAGGGTTTAGGATTTAGGGTTTAGGATTATAGGGTTTAGGGTTTAGAATGTAGGGCTTAGGATTTAGTGTTTAGGATTTAGGGTTTGGGTTTTAGTGTTGTTTGCAGACCCCTGTAGGTTCTCTAGCTTGACTGGTGTCGGGAACCGACATAGGGTTTAGGATTTAGGGTTTAGGAGTTGAGTTAGGTTTTAGGGCTAAATAGGCTTCAGGGTTAAGTCGGGTTAAGGGCTGAGTAGGGTGCAGGATTCAGGGTAAAGTAGTAAAGTAGGACTAAGGGCTGAGTAGGTTTAAGGGCTAAGTAGGGTTAAGGATATAGGTACGTAGCCTTAAGTGTCAAGTAGAGTTTAGGGTTTGGGGTTAGGTAGGGGGAAGGGCTAGGTAGGGTTCAGGCTTCATGGCTTAATGCTTAGTGCTTGGAGTTTGGCGTTGAAGGTTTACGGTTTGAGGGTGTAGGACTTGTACTCACCAAAAACAAAGATACCAACACATAGCTACGATGCCTTTCTTTGTAGGTATATACCCTAAACCCTAAACCCCTAAACCCTAAACCCCTAAACCCTAAACCCTAAACCCTGAACCCTAAACCCTAAACCCATATGTCGGTAACTCCAGGTAGTGTTTCGGGTTAGATGTTTGGCGTTTGGGGTCAGTGTTTGAAATGTTGAGCCAAGGGTTGGGGATTTAGGGTTTAGGGTTTAGGGTTTAGGGGTTTAGGGTTTAGGGGTTTAGGGGTTTAGGGGTTTAGGGGTTTAGGGGTTTAGGGTTTAGGGTTTAGGGTTTAGGGGTTGAGTCACCAGAGGTTCTGGTTCAGGGCTTAGCACGCAGCGGCTGTGGGACTTCATGGATTCGAGCGATCAAGGTGTCTGCGATTCCACGGGTTTTTGTCGATCTGAGGATCCCGGATACAGCAATGACTGCCGGGTATCTCAAAGCAACAAGTCTACCCGTGCGCCGTCTTCAAGCAATTGGTCGTGGCCTTTAAACCTCCAACTAACGTTATGTCGATGTCCAAGGGACAGGCAGTGAACTTGGATGGCCGCTGCATGTTCTACCCTAAACCCTGAACCCTAAACCCTTAAACCGCTTGATGGTCTCTTGAATTACAACAGCCAAGCATGAGATAACATGGGAATTTCTCAAAATTAAGATAATAGATATGGGGTGCCTCAATGGGGAATTTAGGGGTTGCATAGGGTTCAGGGTACCTTTTTGGGGGGCCTATAATGAGGACCCTAGTATTTCGAGGGTCTATATTGGGGTCCCCGCTTTGTAAAGAAACTACCACATAGGAGCTCATGTGACATGCATGCACGGCATTTGCGGTTTAGGATTTGGGGTTTCAGGTGTGGAGACCTTGGCATTGCAGTTTAGGGTTTATGGTTTGGGGTTTAGGATTTAGGATCGGATTTAGGATGTAAAAAGTGCATAGTAAGGTTCTAGACTGAGGATTCAACTGGGGATTTGTTATTCTCTCTTCAGGCTCCCCAGAGTAGACTCTTCAGAGATCAGAGATGCTGCTGGGTTCCTTCATTGACAATAATTTGGGCTTTGGACTTCAGGGATATGCGGTTCCTGGGGCTAGGGATGAACAGCTTCGGGGTGACTGGGGGAACGAGGCGAGGTAACTGGGGAAAGGAGGGAAGGATGGGTTGTAGTGTTTGGTTTCAGTTTTGGCTGTGGGCCGTGCGTGCAAGCTCCGAATGGATTAGCGCGACACATGGGCCCTGACGGGTCGAGGTAGGTGAGTGCTATGATGCTGAAGAGGCAGTCTACTTTGCAGAGCTTGCAGCAACCAGCATTGACGTTTGGGTCTAGACCCTAAACCCTAAACCCTAAACCCTTAACCGCTAGAAGCTGCAGCACGAAGTAGGAGCTGCAGGCAACACTATTGTATGAATCAGAACGATGCATGTCAAGCCTACAAGCGGCAACAACCCCGAAAAGGTCTAGGTTCCGTTTGCCAGGGTGCCCATAACTGGGATAGCGTTTGGGGTATACATCATACGGGTACCCTAGATATCTTACAGTTTGAACTTGAGGGCGAAGTAGGTTCCTGCGTGGGTACTCAGGATACTATACAATGACCCTTGGGGAACGCGTCTGACTGTCAATCTGGGGTTCTCCAAGGCGGCAGTCCTGCCTGAATAGAAAGAGAAAAGCTGCTTCAACATCGGAAGTACTAATCCGCTCCCACCGAAGTACAGTACTATCGTAAAATATGGTGAACATCAAGTATTAGGGAGATGGGGGGAAGTGACCCTAAACCCCTAAACCCTTGGGGAGGGGATTAGCATACAGCTCCGAACTCTGGCTCAGGGTAGGTTTTCTCGGACAACGCTTGTATAGTCATTAACCCTAAGGGTCCAAGGACCCAAATGTTAGGGTATTAGGGCCCAAATACCATGAATTGCATAGTAAGTGGGCCCTAAAACCACATTATTTGGGTCCTTGGACCCATAGGGTAATTACTACAAGGCAAGCCACATTGTATGCAGGAATTCCACAACACGAGGGTCCCAAATAACCCTGTAGCTACTATTGATATAGAACTCAGGGGCCAACGTAAGTATCATTATGTCTTGCCCTAAGGGTGCGAGGACCCCCCCCAAATAATATGGCTTTAGGTCCCAAATGTCCTCAAAATTATGGCATTTAAGCCCTAACGCCCTAACATTTGAATCCCCAGGGCAATGGGCACCGTGCTAACTGCCTGGCGGCCGCGGACCGTGAACGATCCCCACCTAAGAAAATAGGGTTCAGGGTTTAGGGTTTAGGGTTCAGGGTTTAGGGTTCAGGGTTTAGGGTTTAGGGCTTAGGATTTAGGGTTTAGGGCTTAGGGAAGCCATTTGAACAAGTAAAGATACCAAATCATGAGGCACGCACCACCTTTTTCTAGGAACATTGGGTGCAGGGAATCGGCGAAGGGTTGCCGGGACGATCGCTTCAATTTACAGGGACTATAGGTGAGCTTATCATGCGATTTCCGGGTAACCCTTGAGGGGGCAGGTCCCTTTTCAGCTGACCCCCTCAACCCTAAACCCTAAACCCTAAACCGCGGTGCTTTGGAGGATGCCCTGTCTTCAGAACCCTGCATGCAGGCATGCACTCACCCCTACCTGGCGGCCCAGACGGAGTTTCAAGCATGCGGGCTGGCAACGGCGGCATTTCGATCGTAATGTAGGGGCCTCTAGATACTTGAAACCGTGCTTTGGGATATCTCATGCAACAACTTTCTAGAATCTGAACGGGAAACTGGTACTTGTTATTCAGGCTTCTGCAGCAAGTCAATCTGAACATGCCTCATCCTGACTGCAATCCCCAATTCCTTTAGTAAATCGTAAGCCAAGCCGGGTAGTTTATTCTTATGTGCAACACTGCAGAATGTCAGACTAGAGCCCTAGCGCCTGAAGCTTAGGCTTAGCCCCAAACCTGGCCTTTCAACCCGTTACTCTGAACTCCCTCACAGGAATTAGGCTTTAGTGTTTGGGCTTAAGTTTAGGAATCAAGTTTTTTTGCCTTGCAAGCTCTGAACTATCTCTGCCAGAAGGCTGTTTGACTGAACTTTCAACAAAAAAAGCCTGGAGATCTTGGAGACAGGGCTGAGGATACTTGATGAGTTCCCAGAATTAGGGGTCCTTGTTTTGGGGAGCATGTATTGTGAAGAATATCTTGCAGAAGAGAAGGGGCCATGTTTTGAAAGCCCCTTCTATGGTTTATGGAACTGTAAACTTCTTCATAAGAATATTAAGGGACTAAGGGGCCTATAGCTGGGCCATAGTTAAGCACAGGGTGTAAGGTTTAGGGGTTTAGGGTTTAGGGTTTAGGGTAATGAGCTTGTAACCCTATCCCCCCCAACACAAAACACTGACCAGGTCTGCCAAGCGTCTTATAGCCCGACGACGTGCCGCTGATGAACCTAGGCTTGCGCTAGGGCCTCAAAGTGCAGTGCCAGTAATACTGTTGATCATGACCTTAGTAAACTAGGATACCATATTCAAGAAAGTCATGAGTGCCCCTACTATCCCCCCTAAACTACCCTGCTCTAAGTTCCCCTTAACTTGTCTAGCAGGGGAGTAGGGGAAACCAGGGGAAGGCCAGCTAGCGTACAGCGGGATATTTGGCACGCTGCGCCGGTATCACTCTTAGCAGGGACTTGTCCTTTTTGCCCTTACCCTTTGTAGCCTTGGCTCGGCTCCTCAAACAATCCTAAACCCCATAAATACCCTGAAGCCTATAAACCCTAAACCTTGTCAACCCTGAACCCTATAAACCCTATAAACCCTAAACCCTGAACCCTTACATGGGATATCTGGAACTCCAAGCCCAAGGTCACAAACCTTGAGGCTAAAGACTTGAAATCCAGGTAGCCCCACGCTTGAATGCTGCATCGCCTCTACCCAGAACCTCTATGCATTAGGGTTTAGGGGTTGGGGTTTTCAAGGGATTTGGGTTTAGGGCTTAGGGTCATACAGCTCCTTTCTGCGTAGTATACAAAACCCCTTACCAACAAACAATAACAACCCCCTACAAAAGGATTTAGAGCCCTTGAGTACGCTTAGATCCCTAGGGAGACTCAACAAGTTAACCAGTGACAAGCTGCAGAACTTCGGCGCCCGACAGTCGGCACAGGCTCTCAGCCAGGGCCTTTTGCGTGGGAATGGTTGTGAATGCAGGCTCATTAGCATGATTGGGCTATCGGGCCCCCCCAGAAGTTAAGGGCCCTCTGAGGGATTCCTATTGATTATTAGGGCTTACGAGGCCATATTCGCGCTTAACGTGATTTTTGTATTGGAGCGTGTGTATTGAGGGGCCCATCGTGGTTCTATGATTGTAGGGCTTCAGAATGAAGGGAGATGGCCTTCAAAAAGAACCCAGAAATCCTAGAATCCCTTAATTAAGTAAATTAGGGATCCTAGTATCATTTAGGGTACATTAGGAAACAATTCTTAGGAAGGCAGAAAGACATCCCTCGCCACGAACTAAGGTATTCATTAAGATACGTGCTCATTGCGCCCGGCTTGGTTCGTCCACGAGCCTCACTGGTTTTGGATTGTTTGTTCATTCTCTACACCCTAAGCCCTCAATCCATATGGTTCGGGGTGCTCCTTCACTCATCAACAGCATACACAGAGGGGCCAGAGACAGTGAAAAAGGAAGGAATTTTCTGGATCAAGTGTACCCTGCCCCTAAAGCCAAACCCTAACTCATTAATTAGTGTGCAAAGCCCCATAGGCCCCTTTTGCAAGCAAAGTCATGTTTTGGGGTTGCTGTCCAGGTTCCAATTGAGTTTTGGGGAGGGCACCTACTAAAGCTGTATGTGCCAGTCTTTGTAAGGATACAAGGAGGGGCCCCCGAGTTACATAAGTATACTTATAAGTCCGATAATTACAGTTTATGGAACTTATAACCATAATTATCCTAACTTACAACCCAACTTATAACTAGGGGGCCCCTCCCTGTATGTCCCCTGCGCTTAGAATACCTACCCTCCCTCAAACTAACATGGAACCCACAGAAGGATCCCACAAAAGGCAACAGCCCTATAACAAAGGGGTCATGTAGGGTTCCATAGTACTTCGGAGAGTGCAGTTTCTTCCAGCCTGGTTTGTGCTCCGTTTGCCAGGGGGAGGCTTGGTGGGTGACGGACAGCAAGCCCAGGAAGCTGGCACACGGTGTAGGGTTTAGGGTTTAGGGAATGACATGATTCCCCATGCAAATGCGTCGCCTATTTCTTGAGGTACCCCCTTGTCGCCAGGCTCAGAGATTTGCCCGGTGGGAGACATGAACGCCTAGGTTTCCAAGCAAGATAAGTATGCAAATAATCCTCCTGGCACCAAGAATTAACATCCACACTTCCCAAGAGTGCATATTCCCCTATTACATAATCGTAATACATTGTGGGCGTTCATTATTGGGGTGGCTATTCTTGGGGGAAGTGATTTAAAAATACAGAGGCGCTCTTTCTAAGCAGTTTGCAAGCATGGCGAACTGAGTAAAGAACCGGAGCCCGTGCACTTCAAGCTTCTAATCCCAAATATCCAATCCTTTCCCTAAGTTTGGGCTTCCTATATGGGCCTCTATTCCATTATACTTATTAACTTATTGGAACTCCCAAAACGGGGCCTCTTGAAACTCTTTCGAAGCCCCCGTATGAAAGATCCGAAACCCTCAACAACTTTAAATTCCCTAAACTCGAAGATCCCCCCCTAAACCCTAAACCCTAAACCCTGAACCCTAAACCCTAAGCCCTAGCCCCTACACCTGGTGTAGCCGCAGCCTCCGGTGAAGTGGGCTCCTGGAGGATTTTACCGTGTGCCTGCGTTGTCACCCCCCCTCCCCAGTTGGTCCACACTTTGACGTTGTGATCACTTAGTATTACTGCTCTTAGTAGAACAACTACCTGAACCCCAAAGGTATGTAAAATAATGACCTTTTGGTATATTATTCAGGGTTTAGGGCTATTATTTTACATGCTTTTGGGGTTTCGGTATTACTACCACTAGCATGAATGTCATTACTATGGTTATCACCACGACTGCTTCTGTTATGGCTAGGGGAAGTATGAATGGTTGGGCATTCAGGGTCCAGCTGAGGGCGTGGGATGTGCGAGATGTTCAATACCAAGGCTTGGGAGCTGCAGCATACGGCCTGACAGCCGCTTTGAGTTCTCAGGGTAATCCAGGTTTAGAATAAGTTCAATTCCCAATTTAAGGCCACTTTGGTTCTATTCCCTATATACCCCAATATTCAGGGTGAGGTCGCTTTAAATTACCCAGAATTCTGCGCCTTTGATCCAAAAGCCCGCTTCGAGGATGCATGGTTCGACGCTTCACGTTTAGAAAGCTTCTGGTTGGAATTGTTTTTCATGATCAAGGGGTTGTGAATCTTGGAGCCTTTGCATACGGAAGAGATTCCGTGGGATTTGACTTCAGAGTTTTTGTCTGATATCCAAGACCCTCCGAGGACCCATGAATGCAAAGGGCTCAAAAGGTGGGATGAAGGAAGGTGAGGTATAGGAAATAAGCCCCAATGTGGTAAAGTGTTTTCTAAGGATCCTTCAACCCACCTACCTTCATCCCACCCTTTGAGCCCCCTGAAGGGGGACAATAAGGTCCCCGACAGTGGGCATTTGAGCATTTGGATGGAGGGCATGCCAAAGAGTTTGAAAAGGGTGCGTGGCGGCCATGCGCTGCTAATGCCTGCAAAGAAGAGCATACTATAATTAGTTATTCGAGGATGTTTTGGGCATGATGCGGGTATGAATTCTTGATGGTATGTAAAGGACGGCATAATCCTAATCCGTCTCATTTGCCATTTGAACCTGCACTATTCGAGTAATTTAGGACGCGGCTATAGCTCTAAACACTGAACAGTATACACACGAACATGTCTATCTTATGTAGCTCCCGCAAACATTGGCTTTTATCCATAAGGGTCCAAGGACTCGAACAGTAGCGTTTTAGGGCTTGAATTCTATGAAGTTTACGCCTTAAATACTAGAATCTAAAAGGTGTTTGGGACCTAAAGCACTACTATTTGGGTCCTTGGACCCCTAGGGTATGTCAGTATGTCATCTGAGCGCCCTAAACCCTAAACCCTAAACCCCCAACCCTAAACCCTAGACCCTAAACCGTGTAAGCCCTAAACCTGGAGCGCCTGAAAGGGTGAGTCAGTCCAGTGCCATCGCCACGTTTCCTTGGCAGATCGGAACTTCAGTGCAAGGACTTTCGCGGTTTGGGGTTTAGGGTTTAGAGTTTAGGGTTTGGGGTTTAGGGTTTAGGGGTTTAGGGGTTTAGGGTTTAGGAATCGACTGCCTACAAGGAGGGGCCCCTAGTTACAGAAGTAGACTTTTGAGTCCTGTAGCTACAATTAATGGAACGTATAACCATATCTATCCTAAGTTATAACCCAACTTATAACTAGAGGGCCCCTAGCTGTAACAATAATGAGTTGAAACTCTGTTTGACGGAGACATCACCCTGTTGGCCGCCATGAGGCTAAATCAGATGCCTTCAAGGTACACCAGCTGTGCGCCTTCAACGGGGCTTCGGTTGTGGGGCTTAACAAAAAAACAGTTTAAAGTTAGTTGGGTCCTTTGTCGGGGGTGCAGAGGGCAACACCGGTTCAGGCCAAGGCGGAAAGCGTACAGATTAGGATCAGGAATGGAGCTTGATAACTGTATCTTGCTGAAGTTCCGAAACTTGCAACGGTCAAAGCCACATAAGTACTTCACCAAATCTTGTATCACCATCGCCCTTTCTCAAATCCCCGGTATTGGGCACTTGAATTCCAAGCAAGCAGGCAACAACAAACCAGGTTCGCCTCAGGTCCTAGAAAGCTCAACAAAGTCAAACGGTCCGTGGACTTCGGAGTTTGTCCTGACGGTGTATAGGATCTTTTTTGAGTTTCAGGTCCAAACCGCCACAACCTGACACAAAATCGGGTTCCCTCCCACCAAGAGCCTAAACCCTGAAAAGCGCGAACCGCCAATCCTCAACGGTAAAACCCCGAATCCTGAACCACCTTGCCAATTTGTTTCAAACAGCCCGCTAATTGGGTACGTGGGATTTGGGCAAAAATAAGACTTGCTGTATAATATGGGGCTGGGGGAAGCAGATGACTGCTAAATCAACCCCAAAACCATGAAGAGTCATCTTTTTGACTCCTTTGTATGGGGTTTGGGACATGAATTTGCCTTCTGGGGAGCCCGGTATGTGCTTGGACCCTTTAAAGGCCATTTGCCAAAAGGCAAGGGATGTCAACACGCGCTCCACGCAGCTTTCGATGACCTCGCGGCCCTACTTCGAATTAGAACCTACTGTTATAGGATCCTAAAGGGAGGGGGGTTCAAGGCAGGAGGGTAAGCCTAGGGAGTATAAGGGAATCATGGGGGTTACTAGGTTACCTACCCCCCTTGGACCACCCCCCCCATAAGGACATTCTAATACTGAAAATATACTGAAGTTCTGGACTCTAGTATCCACATAGCTGCGGCTTGGATGATCATCATCATCCCAGCTGGCGATCCAGAAGGTACAGGGTGGGGCCACATCTTTTTCTGGCTAAGGCGAATCCTCTCCCCTAGGGTTTAGTATTCACCCGCCCCTTTGAAAATAACCGTTCCGATTATAGTACATGACAAGTTATTAGAGGTAGTTCTCATGAGGGAAAGTAGGGTTATGTAATACTGTATCAGAGGAGAAACACAGCTATATTACTCGCGGGACACATTTATTACCACACGCTTCCCATTTATAAACCTGTATATAAACAACTTGTGATGGTGAGGCCGTCCCTGTATGAAAACATGCCACAAACACGAAGGGCTACCAATGGTCCCTTGAACACCTAGACGCTAGCCTGTTCCTCTCTGTTTCGCCTATGAACGCAACCCACTGGAAGTGCAACTCATGTTTCCGGTGCCCAAACCTTAAACCCTGCATCCAAGCTAAGCTTCAGGCGCTCCCTACACTCAATAAGCTCGAAACCCAAAATGCTCAACCACTCAGCTCTAACCCCATACATCCATACCCAGGTAATCTCAACACTTCAACTAAGTACTGCCAAAAGTTTGCAAATCCTAGCTACAGATCTCAGACACCTCGGAAGCGCACCACACCCTCAAGTCCTGAGAAAGCTCTACCCTGAACCCTAAAGCACCGTAACTTCAAATGCCCCATTCTCAACCCACCAAGCTGGTGGGTAGATGGTTTAAGGTTTAGGGCTCCCAAAAGCCCAGTATAGTGACTGCTGATCACAATTCTAGGACCAAACACTGGACCCTAAGACGAAAAATGAACACTGAATTGGGTTCCGGTTCAGGAACTTAAGTTAAGTTACCGTGATACGGGTAAATGCTAAACAAGACGATTCCCTCGTGACGGTGACCTGAGTCAAGATCCTTCTCAGCAACAGCGTAAACCACTTAAAGTGGCCTGCTCTTCGAAAACGGAAGCTGTGTCGACGGGCCAGAGCACCTTGTCACGGTCGCCTCCGTCAATTCCATACTTCGTCACGTGCAATTTTAAGCAAACTCACCATGGGGAAAGCCCAGCCCATGCCCTGCACACCTGCACAATTGAGACCATGAAACTGGAGCATACAGGCCCAAAACCCCGAAACCAAAACCTTGACCCCGGGCCCGAAACCCCCACACCATCACCGAACACCGAGACTCATATCCCTGCAGCAGCAATTCTTGTGGGTTCGGGAGACGTGTTCCTTGCAGATATGACAAACAGCTCTCGGAGCGCGACTTGGTAGTTTCCCAAAAAAAGGGGACCCCAACATAGACCCAAAAATACTAGAGTCCTTAAAATTAGGGCCTCCAAAAGGGTACCCTAATTTTGGGAAACCCCCACATGCAAATTCGTCTACGGCTTCGCATGTCGTACTGGTGGTTAAGGAGGAGAGGAGGAGTGAAGGTACCATTATAGGGGTATATATGGGGATTACGTAGGGACTATTATAGGGTGTAGGGTTTGGAGAAGAACAGACCGAGAGGATGACGTCAGGTATCAAGTGTTTAAAGCCTAAACCAACAAAAGAGATCCATGTGCTTACCAAACTACACCAAAGTGTGCTAAGTACCCACATACGGAGTACTTTCCTAAACCAAAACCACCGCATACTTGGTACCGTGACAGTTCTTGGCAACCTCTGCGAACCTTACAGCCAAGCCACACTCTCCCCAAAAAAGCAAAGCACCAGCAGAGAAATCTAATCATGTTGTCAAACCCCGAACCTTAAACCAAACGCTGAAGCCTGACTCAACACTAAACTCTGTACCATTCTGTACCCTAATTAAATAGGTAACGCAAAACCCGGAGTCAAACCCCTGTAATGCATGGGCCTGATATATCACTGCGATATGAAGGGGGGCCCTCAAGGGACCCCAAGGGATATAGAGGGATTATAAGGGGATTGTAAGGGGGGCAGTTACGGGATTATATAGAGATAATATTGAGGAATACCTAGTTATCATCCATGCTTCTGCATGACCCTAAACCCTAAACCCTAAACCCTGAACACCGTACACCTCCCCTGGGAGACTGACCTCGACTTGCGTTGATGTGCTCCATGAGCTCCCACCACCTTAGGCCGTGAAGAACCTTGAAGTTTAGGGGTTTATGGTTTAGGGTTTAGGGTTTAGAGTTTAGGGTTTAGGGTTAACCCAGATGAGACCTTACATAACACTCAGTTTTCTAGGCTCTGCCTCCTCATGATTAAGACTGCTAGGTTTCAGGCATTTGTAGATGAATGATTTAACCCTCTGGCCGAAGGGCTAAGGATTCAGCCGCTTGAGAGTTTCTTGGGCGTTTCAGGTTTGATTGGTTGCAGTGTTTAGGGTTCAGGGCCTTAAAACCTGGAAACCTGAAACCTAATAGTAGGAATCAATTTCGAGTAACTTCCACACCGCGAACTCCCAGGAACTCCCCAGGCC
>CAJNIZ010046152.1:9575-25244 GCA_905231905.1 Symbiodinium pilosum | reverse complement strand
CTTTTACATTTACTAATCAACATGAACATTCTTCATTCTTTATTGGGCTTGGGTAAAGTAAAAAAACACTGCCAAGCCCATCCAACAATCACTCTGCAGCAGAAACCGAGAACCCCTACCAATGAGTTATCCATACTTGCATAAAACTGCAAGGGGTGTTACCTTACTATTTATTTCAAGCTGTAACCATAAAACCTCAGCCCTAGTCCCGAAACTACGTGGATTCTGCTCAAGGGCAGGTTTAGGGTTTGAGGCTTAGGGCTTAGAAGCCTGAATAATTGCCAGTGCCATTCCCTCGATGACTAGAACTCCTGAGGACCTGCAGAACCCTACCCCCAACTGACATGGAACCCCTAAAACCTAAACCAAGCCTTGTTCTGTTCCTTTTTGCCCCTTCTGTGCACGCTGAACCCTAAACCCTCAACCCGAAAGCACTCGCTTGACTTGAAACTAGTAGAGCCACGGCCAGCGAGTTGTCAGCGCATCGTAGAAGTAGCCTTGTTATTGAGCATCTTCGTAACCCAGAGATTGATTTACTTTTGGGGTTCATCTCCTTGTCAGGTAAGGAATTATAATATGCCGCGCAAAGAAGAATTACATTAAAGCCCTGAGTTAGGGTGAAGGTTCACAACACAATGGCTCCTTTATTAGCAGGGATGGCCTTGATCCTGGTAGTTTGGGTTTGTTGAGCAGTGGTTACCTGTGCAATGTGATCTAAGACTGCATTTAAGTGGCTCAGTAAGAATGGGTCAGTTCAAGGTGAGGCACCAACATTTCTCAAACATTGTAGAAGTAGCCTGTGTTGTACAAGGCACAACTTAAACAGCGCACCCTGAATTGAAGAGCCTCTCAGCAATAGTCACAAAGAAGCCACAACATAAATGCACGATGTCGATAAGTGGAACCACTGTTCTGCCCCTTATGAATGTCCATGTTTGGTGCTTTTCCCAAAATACGGGAACTCCAATATACACCCGAATATACTATAACCCTTATTACGGGGACCTGCCCAAAGATACCCGTAATTTAGGGACCAGCCCCACTTAACCCTATAGCGTAAACCCTAAAGTGGTAGGGGTTTCCCAACAAGGTGTTGGTTGAACTTACCTACCTCGGATGCGGGGATTGGCTCTCTGAGGATTCAGGACGCTCGAAGTCTAGGCGCATGTACAAGTGGATCAAGTATTCAGAGCTGTTGGGTGTGTTGGAATTCAGGGCTTGGGGTTTTTGGGAACTCGGGAATTCAGGGCGTAGGGTATGCGGCGGCCAAATTAGAAAAAGAGAGTCTCGTGATATGGTTTGTTTTGAGCTGGACTTCAGCATTTGGGATGCTTGTCCATGTGCCACAAGAAGGGGCAAACGCCTCCAGCAGTGCCAAACACCTAAGATTTAACGCCCTAAACCTTAAACCCTACATGACCTAAATGCCTAAACGCTAAACCCCGAACCCCTAAACCCCTTAACCCTAAACTGCGCCCTGAGGCATTCATGCCACACCCTTGGTCCATAATCCCTTGGTGCCTTTTTTGCGCTCCTTTTCTTAGGAGTCTGGGTTTAAGGTTTAGGGTTCCGTTTCCTACGGGAGGCGCCCCAACAATCCCTTGGTCTTGTCGTAGGCCAAGCATGTCTTCCCAGAACCTCCTATGCAAACCCTAAACCCTATAATGAATGCAAGAAAATCCCCAAGAGCAGCCAAAGCAACGACGTTTCGCGCCAACCCGGGTGCCACTCACGACATCCCAGACTTTCACAGCCTCGGATCTTCCAAAGTTGAGGGGCGTAGGGTTTAGGATTTGAGATTTAGGGTTTAGGGGCGTAAATAAGAGTTATTAGCACCAATAATGCAGAATCAGAGGGAAAAGTGGAAAAGGAAGTGGAAACAGGATTCATAAAGAGCTTGCAGAGGAATGCAGGGGCCTAAATAGTTACCAGTATGATGCTGAAGTCTTGGCAAAATACAACATACCGCCATGACTATACAAGTAATCAAGACCAGAATATGGATAATTCTTCAGGCTAAACGTTCACCCTTGAGGGTTTAGGGCTTAGGATTTCGTGTTTTTTTTTGTTCTTTCCCCCGGGTTTTGGGGTTTAGGGTTTAGGGAAGAATACAAATTGTATAGAGCAAAAGCAAAAGCAAATACGCGCTCAACACCGACCGAAGACGTGCCAACAACTCCCCTACTACAGTATATTGGAGCACATCATGGGGCAAGTTTGTCAAAGAAGCTATGTACAGGACCGTAGCGGTTGCACGCTAAAATCGTGGAGTTTCCTTCTGAAATGGCTCACTCATAAAATACATCTGGACCTCAAAAAAACCCATAATAATTGCGTTCACACCCAAAACGGTGAGTATATAGGCTGTCATTCGTCCTAAATAATGGCATCCATTCAACTTCAACCCCAAAATGATGGGCATATATGCTACTTTAGTCTAAACTCCTAAGATCCCTTCTCATAACCTCCATACACTCCCCTATACAATCCCCTATATAACCCCTTCAAGCAGCTTAGACCATAACCCTAAACCAAAAAACCTTAAACCCTAAACCTATAGCTCCTATGCTACTCTTAAAGGGTATTTGGGAGCTCTTTTGGCAAAGCTTTGGACCTTGGAGATTCAGGCTATGCTTTAGGGTTTGGGGCCTCTAGGCTGGTGGCTTTAAAGGTGTAGGGTTTAGGGTTTAAGGTTATAAGTTTTAGGGTTTATAAGGTTTAAAGCCCTAAACCCCTAAACCCGAAACTTTAAGGTTTAGGGCTGGAGGAGCCCACCTTAAGGACAGGTATGGTTTGGGCTGGTTTGGGGGACCTAGCCCTCAACTCATGGTTCAAATGCCTAAATAGGAAATACTTCGGGTATGTGGTTTGGGTAGAAATTTCCTCTGCTTAGGTACTTGGACTCTTTTCGTTGCACCGCCACCACCACCACCACCACCACCACCACCACAACGAAAACAAGTACTGCAACGAATGATGATAACAGTTTCTGATAACAGTTTCAGTAATGGCAAAAAGTGCCCTGAGGAAGTTGTTTGCAAAGTGACCCTGTTATAGGAATTCGCGTCTGGCAAAATGCGTTCCGGTTTACTTCCCCAGCGTTGCATCATGAGAAGCACTCTTCCAATCAAGGCATGTTACTGCTCCCTACCAGGATACGTGGAGAGAAGGGGCCCCAAGATATCCCCCTAAACCCTAAACCCAAGTCCCCTGCCCCATCTCCTCAGTTTCTGGAAATGCACACTCATGACTTCAACTCCCTTATCTAATCTGATCCTAAGCTTTAGCCCTCACTGTATGGTTCTTATTCATTATCCCTATATAATCCCTATACCACATACATATCTATGTATATATATATATCTACATATATATATATACCCTTATTCCCTACTAAGAACCAGTAAATAAACCCTAGACCCTAAAACCTGGAGTCGAAATCCGCAAACATGAATGGAGGCCAAGGGCATCAAGGACCAGCCAGGAGAAGTCGTTCTCCTCCGGGTCAGGATCTAGGGCGGGCTCTAACCCCTAAACCCACACCTTAAACCAATGAGGAATATCAACCGATACGTTTGGCTAGTTCTCTTGCAGTCAGACGGTTGTGTCCCAGGGCGAGTCCAAGAGCGCAACTTAGGGTTCAGCGCTTGCCCTATAGGACCATCTGAACTATAGTCCAAACTCCAAGTCTCTCCCTTGAAAAGCCCGATAATGCTCCCCTATATAATCCCCTAGCCTATGTAACCCCATTTAAGGAGTTTAAACCCTAAACCCTGAAGCCTAAATAACCCCCTTATTCTTAAGGAGTATAGACTACTGCTCAAATGGCGCGTAGGGCCATCTGGGGCTTTGTAAGGGGATGGCTTGGGCCTGGGGTGTAGGGCTTACGCTTTGACATCAAACTATTCGAGTCCAAGAGCCTTTTGGGTGGTCCTCAAAAGCATCTGATAGGTGTTAAGCAATGTATGATATGCGAAAAGATGAATACAACTGGATGGGGGTTTGGGAATTTTACATCTTACATTGAGGCTGAGGCTTGCCTAGCCCCAAGCCATAAACACGCGGTTTAGGGTTTAGGGCTTCGGGTTCTGGCATATGATCTGTGTCCAGGAAGTAAGCATTACGCAACATTGCCTGAACTCGGCCGCAGGGTGGTGGCAAAAGCAAACATCTTGGCAGCGAGCATCTGCTATGCGAGGATTTGAAAAATTTCGAATCTCTTTTTCTGGGGTCTCTAGAATGACGCGTACAGTCTTTGGGGGTATTTAAGGGGGCTGCCCATTTTTGGAACCAATAGACAGACGCTGCTACATCCCCCAACCCTCGCAACCCACTTGAAACATGTCTCAGTTGGCTCCGAGTTAACCTGTCAAATCCACTAGATAACCCTTGCAAACTAGAAGTCGGGAAAGTGAACTGATGGCAAAGTAAGCTAACCGAACCATTAACAATCTCAAACTCTACACGCAACCTAAATCACCTTAAACCCCTACACCCTACCCTCAACGCAAAATCAAAAAAGTGAGAGATACTTCAAGGCATCCCTCACAAGAGGTTTCTCTTAGAGAAGATATCAAGAAAATAATCTTCCCAAATCTTTGTTTAAACTGGTAATCTCCGGCCTCCGCCGCTAGCTTGCTGGACATCTGCACAGCCCGGAGCAGTATCAACCTTTTTCAGTTCGCAGCCTACTTGGAGCTTCTGTGATGATTTTGAGCATTACCCTACCTAAGCCCTACACCCGGAACGGTCCCTACTTTTCAGAGGTACATGCAAAACTCGTAGACCCTAAATAATGAGAGAGGATTTTGGAACCAACGTTATATAGGACTGTAGCTGTTTTACTTGTTAGTTCTTACTCCTGGGAAACTATTTGCAACTATGCAGTCTTCTTTTTCTGCGCTGCTAAGGCTCTCTGGGTAAGGACCGCTTTGAAGAGCGTCTGGTATTCCAGACTGGATGACGTTAGACGCCCAATACCCAGACTCAACATCCGGACTTCAAAGTGTTGTGTTATGTTGTGTCGGCCAAAGACTGTGAGTGAGCACAACAATCTCAACTACGTTCAGTCAACTATTTACCCAAGTGAGTGCTTTTTGACTTCTTCGGCTTCTGTTCAGGCACAAATCCTTATCATTTTGGACTTTGATGCGCCCATTAATGAACCCCAGAATGCTAAGCAATAAGCCGCAAACGTTTAATCCTGAAACGAGACGCCCCTGAACCCTCAACCCTACACCCCGAAGCCTGAATTCTACACCCTGCCCTTTGCATCACAGGCACATTGCTGCACCCGTTGCAAATGGACAGGCATCCTGGATATCCAGGAAGCCTCTTTGTCCGAGGAGGGTTTTGAGTATCAGCTTCTGTGTTGGTTTAGGGTTTAGGGTTTAAGATATTTTTGGGGCTTGGGGAGCTTTAGCGTTCAAAAGAAAACCCTGAGTAGAGACTAATGACAAAGATGCTCTCTTATCATGCTCATATAACTATAGCATAGTATGCCCCTAGCCCAGTTCCCATGATTTAGGCACCCACATTACAGGGTTCATAGTCCCCCTTAAGTAGATCGAATCCGGCTTTGGGTATATTATATTAAGATTCCAATATACTGAAGGGGGTATATAGGGTTCAAAGGACAAGGCTCCAGCTATCCAGGGTCCAAAGCTTCGGGGTCTCTGGTTTGGGATTGCTACGAGTTAAAAGCTCATTGACGGAAGAGGTCGAAGAGGTCCGCTTTGTGAGCCCGAAAAAGGGGATTTTGAATACCCAAACCCCGAAAAAGAGGATTCCGTGACTGTCATGTGACTCTTGTGATATTCCGGAGCTCGGGTTCACAAAAATCCTCTTAGATCGCATCTTTCCCTAGCCTGTAGGCAGTCCATGCCGGTGTACCCGAACCTTGAACCGTTGCCCAAAAGCTCTGAATCCCAGGGAAATTTCCGTGTCATCCTAGTTCAGCTGGTAAGTTAGACGTGTGAATAGATCATATTATTCCCAAACAGGCCATGAAATCCTAACATCATGTACTCCGAAAGCCCTCTTCTAATTGCTCATGCCACTACATCACGAAATGGGCGCTTCCCAAAAATTAGGAGCACCTTTTCAGGGATCCCTATAATCAGGATGACAATTGCAATATTTTGGGATTTACGTTGGGGTCCGGCTACATCAGGAAACTACCAGATAAAGCCTGGCAGCTTGATGCTAAACCTCAAACCCAAAAGTAGTTTCCATTTGCTTTTCTATTCCTTCATGCCCAGACCAGGCAACTACCAAATAAAGCCTGGCAGCTTGATGCAGCATCAGCAGCAGCTTTGATATCGGCGTGGTCCAAGGGGCCCTCCTATGGTCTGAGGTTTCGAGGTTTAGGGTTTAAGGGTTTAGGGTTTTAAGGTTAGGGTTTAGGGCTTGGGGTTGAGTGTATTCAAGGATACAACAGCTGGAGCCACCCTTTTGAGACTACTTCCCTAGCCCTGCACCCTAGCCTGTTAAGAGTGCTTTCGCATGCACCTTATGCCCGGGGTGCAGGGTTTACAAGGCCAGGGGCCCTAGTTAAACGTAGGGTTATCATAAGTGCGGCCAGACAACAAGGTGTAGTTAAGGAATTTCGAGTTATGCAACTAAACTGCCCACTCTGCAGGGTCCGGGACTAGGTTAATTAGCCTGGGAGCCTGTACCACAAACCTGTACCCCTTAACAAGACAATCTCAAAAGCGTAACGCACTGCAGCGAACGCTTGCTGTCAACAAAAAGTGGACCTGACTTTTTGTTTTTATGACTGGGAGGTTTTGCAGGATGATGCTAAACTAGTTACTTAAAAATGCAGCTGCACCTGAAACATTTCTTTACTTCTTGAGCAGTCCTCCAAAAGCCGCACTCCGTGAGGGTAGAGCTGGTCAGCCCTGCCAGCGAAGTCATTAAAAGGCATAGCTCCTTTACTGCGGCCCCATAAGCTGTTAAGGCTTCAGGGCATTTACTACCTTTCCAAGTCCTGACACATGATGCCGAGCCAAATACAACCCCAGTTGCAATCGTCAGACTCCTGGAAATCATAACTCGATGAGTCAACGCCATTATGAGTCGTGAGCGGCTTCGTTGCAGCGCAAAACTACTCGATTGCATTGCAGGTGCCCTCAGAAAGCTAGATTGCCATGGCACCCCTTACCCTCAACCCAAACAAAGCCTGATGCCAATCCTGATTTACAGCCCATCCTCCGTTCAGGAACCTGTCCAGGTGGACTTATCTCAGAGGTGGTCTGGAACAGCTTAGGAGCTGTTAACCCCGGTTCAACTGTGCGTGCTAAAGTCGTCCGTGAACTGTACATACTTTGGACTGCCCCCACTAGGCACGTTGGTGTTTGGGTGTTATTGTCTGGCGGTATTCAGCTCCTGAAGCTCTGTTGTGTAAAAGCTCCTCGCTACTTTGATGTGTGTTTTTGCTCATTGTGAAATTTCGGATTTGCTTCTCACGAAGGTACAGATTAAAACTTGTCAGTTGGCCCTACATCCTGGACCCTAAACCCTAACCCTAAATCCTACATACCCTAAACCTTAAATCCCAACCCTGAACCCAGAGCTGACGCTTCCATGTGAATCTGCCTGTCTCTTCTGGCGGCACAACGTCGCATTTTCCATTTTCCGTATCTTTTTGGGCGGTGCCTTCCCCAAACGGCCTTGCCTTGAGGTTCCGAGGACTACAATGGGTTTTATAGGGGGAAGGTTTGGGCTGTGGCAGCTAAGGTTTGGATCCCACGATGAGGGTCCAAGAGATTTAGGGTAAGCACTCATACAGGGACTTTATAACCATCTGAAACATAGGGGAAGCTCCTACTGCAGAAGCCCTAAACCCTAAACCCTTGTACCATGCAGGCACTTCGAACCATCTATCCGTGAAGCACCATGTAGGTACATGTGGCCTAGACCCTACATGTGGGTACTTTGGACCCTTTGGGTCTGTGAGGCCCATGTAGGTACTTCAGACCTTTTCTAGCAGCTGAATGCCCTGGCCCTGAAGAGGTGAACCTTTAAGCTATTGATAAGGTTACATGTATCCCCACAGGTAAAGCAAGGATTATCTCCTCAACTCTTAGTCCGAAAGGGTTTGGCGTTGAGTGTTTACATGGGTGTACTGATTTGAGGGTTTAGAATATCCCTGGGCTCCAAAATGCTCCAGGCTAAGAACTTGCCAAACCTTTTTCGTTCTTAGAAGTTTGAGATACATACCTGCATGGGCGCTTAGGCCCTTGGGGTCTTTTGCAGGGCCCCCTGCGCAGCATTTCTTTACACGTGGTAGGTGATTCCGACCGACAAGGGCCTCAAACATCACCAGTACCAAGATGTTAGGCTATATGTAACTTTGGTAAATATGCCGGACCTCAAGTTCCAATGCTGTTTCCAGGTTACTTTCTGCGCAGGAATGGCTCACAAATGAGGGGTGCCATGCTCTGTGCATAAAAATCTACGTACCATATACCGAAAAGCCTAAACACGGATCCGTTTACCCTGAAAAGCTTAAGCCCTGAGAGCAGCCCTAAATTGCCCTAACCCTTAAACCCTAAACCCGAAGACCCTAAAGCTTAATCCTTAAACCCTAAACCCTTAAACCCTTAAACCCTTGAACCCTAAAATCCTAAACCCTTACACCCTAAAACCCTTAAACCCTTAAACCCTTAATCCTTAAACGCTTTACCCCAAGCCCTGCCTGTCACCATCAAGGAGGTCACACTCGTTGGGCACTATTCGGCTGAAGGTCTGTCGGAAGGCTGCTCCCAACTTCCGCAGCAAAGTCACCTAGGGACACGGTTTAGGGTTTAGGGTTTAAGGGTTTAAGGGTTTAGGGTTTAGGGGTTTAGGGGTTTAGAGTTTAGGGTTTTAGGTCTTGATGGTTAAGCCAAGCTAGACGTCAATGTTCGCATATAATATGGAAACTAGAAGGAAAGCAGGACCACCGTAAGCTGGGGAAGTGGGCATCACACAGACTGTGCTACTTACCTGGTTGCCTTTGCCGGCTCTTGTTGTTTGGGGGCTTGTGGGTTGGTCGATATTTTGAACCGTGACTAGATGAATTGTTGTTCGTCAGGCATGATCATTAGTAGCCATAACTCCCCACGCAGTTTCGGGTTTAGGGTTCAGGGAATGTAGAATTCCCAAAGTGTCTGCTCAATTCACTCCATACGCCTACTTGACTTTAGAGCCTTATCAGCCATGACGTGTTTGGAGCCCGAGGGCCCGAGACCCCTGAGCTCAAGTATACACATGGATGCGTTGAAAAAACAACCTATATAACCTAAATCTACTATAGTAGTTTCCATTCTCTTTTCCATTATCCCAATATTACCCCAATATACTATAGGAACCCTAAACCCTAAACCTTATATGACGGTTTTAATTTGGTTTCAGGGCTCCCGGCTTAGGGTCGGCAATACAAGATTGGATCCCTCTACGGAATCATCTTGCCTAAGGGTCCAAGGACCCAAATAATAGGGTTTCAGGGCCTGAATACTACAATAATGATGACATTTGGGCCCTACAACCCTATTATTTGGGTCCTTGGACCCTCAGAGTTAGCAACCTGAACCCTAAACCCTAAACTCTATGTCTTTTGACTTCCTACCAGTACAAAGACCGAGGTGCTAAAGGCCAGCCAGATGCGGCCAGGTGGGACAACTGAAAAGTGAAGAAGAAGAGCAGACCTTTCGGTTATATTAGGATAATAGAAAAAAGATGGAAACTACGATAACTACTTTATTATAGGGTTTAGGGTTTAGGTTTAGGGATAAGGTCAAAAGAGTAGACCTTGCACAGGGCTTAGGGCTTGTGGTCTACCTAGGGTTTAGGTTGGGTGAACCCTGCACCCTAAAATAGTGGAATATAAGAGGCACGTAAAAATGATCACCACTATCCCTGACAGTCACTATTCCTGGGTGGTGATGCACCTGAGCAAACGCTTCTGGAATGTAAGGTTTAGGTTGTAACCCTAAGGCGCTTGTAGGTGAGATCCCAAACCTTACCCTACATCCTAAACCCCCAAAACTCAAACACATCAAGAACAAAACCATTGTAGCCCTCACCTTCCTAAGCCCGAAAACCCTGAAACCCTAAACCCTAAAACCCTAAACCCTATGAGCAGAAGTACACTTTGAGCACGTGCTCCTGCCACTACAAGGGCTCTCTGGCTCCTGATATGGATATTATCAAGCAAGTGTGTATATGTATACACATAAAGTTCCCTTAGATAGATAGAGTATAGGGTTTAGGGTGTAGTCCCCCTTAAGTAGATAGAATATGGCTCTGGGTATTCTATAGTAAGATCCCCATATACCTCATATTCTATCTACTTAAGGGGGACTATACAGACTATACATATGTAGTTATCAGGTTCTTATTGGAGGTTTCGTATTAGAAACATTAAACATGTTGTCAACGTTGACCGAGTTCACGTTTGGGAGAAGTACGCTTTGGGTACTGCCTCCGCAACCCAGTAAGTCTTTAACAGGGGGGTAGTAAGGGTTTTGAATACTTGCAATATACTCGTTTTCGCCTGGTACTACAGAGGGGCGGGGGGGCAGTATGAATCAGGGGCTTCGGGGATCAGGGTCCGAATCTATGAGATCACGTCCGGTTGCATTACACCTGGATGAGCTTAGTTGTAAGTCACATAGCATATGATATTACTATGGGCGGTGTGAATCAATGTAACTTACGTAGATGGCGCCAAGAATGCTTTCGGGAGCGCGTCAGGTCCCGAAACCCTAAACCCTGAACCCTAAATCCCTAAATTATGGTGTGCATTTCTCGAAGTCCAAGTCCAAAAACACTACAGCCTGTCTTCGTGCCAATGATATAATACAATCTCCACAACCTCTCTGGAATACCCTGCAGTCAGACTTCTTGCAAGGGTGTTTCGGCTTAGGACTTAGGGCTTTAGGGATACAATATAGCCCGTGGAGCTTTGGATTTGTTTGGATGTTCTTGCTTGCGGGTTCAGAAATTTCTGGCTTTCGAGCCCTTGCAAAAGGAGGGTGACGACGAGGAGGGTGGTTTCAGGCTTTAGGGTTAAGTCTTACTAATGGATTTGGGGCATTGTGAGGCCTATTGTTGGAGATGGAATGTTGGGGGCAGTATAAGGAGTCACAATAAAATTCTCCGTGCTCTGCTAGAGTGCTCCAAGTTTCTACAAGAATAGAACCCTAAGGGTCCAGAGACCCAAATAACAAGGTTTTAGGGGGTTTTAAGGCCCAAATGCTATAATATGAATTGTATTTGGGCCCTACAGATTTATTATTTGGGTCCTTGGACCGTTTGGGGAAGAGTCCGTTCAGAAAATCGTGGTTTGGGGAGGCGAAGCCGCTGGAGCTAGCAGGCCTTTTAGTTCCAGAAGAATAGTACCCTAGGGCTCCGAATAGCCCAATGTAGGTAATAATTGCAAACTTTCAGGCCCAATGTAGGTATTATTTGTATACTTGGATCCCTAGGGGTATATTGCCCAAAAGTTTCAGTTGAAGGTCATCCACTCAGCTACAAAATTGGTAAAGTGGTATGCTGTGGGTATCGCATGTTCCAGTTGCTGCCCTCGTGGAGTTGACAAGACAAGACCACAAGACCCACCTTCTTCATGCTTCGTGCTTTTGCTTTACACAGATGGTCTGTGGGTTGACTGACACAAGCTAGATTGTGGCAGAAAAGGAGTCTTTCAGAGGCTTCAATCCATGTGCTCAAAGTGCCTTGTAACCTTTGCCGAAAATTGTTGCGGCTTTAGGGGGCTTTGAATTGGGCGAGACACCATGTTCTGCTTCCCACTGCAGTCCCGGAAACTAACGTGGAAACTCACGTAGCCCCCTCTTGAAGGACTGCACTCTATGCAGGTCGCTTTTCTTGGGGGTTCCGCTTTAATTTGGGGATGGTATAGTATAAGCGAAGCAGGTGCGGGCAGCAAAGATTTAGGCAAGCAAACGCTGTACAGTCAGACCTGAAGAGCTACAAGGCTTGCGAATCCTAAGCCCGAAGCCCGAAACACCAACCACTCCACAGTGATCCTGAAACCTATACCCTAAACCCTAAACCACATGGCTGATTTCGAAACCCGACACAGACAACCCTGAAAGCTAAACCCCAAGTGGTGCACCCAGGCCTTCCAACTCCAGCTGTACCTGCTCCCAGGCATGGACCCCGCATTAACTTAGGGTCCAACATCATTCCAATAATCACTGCGTGCATTTCTAGATGACAATTATGCAAGAGCTAGAAGGCATCCGAAGGGATCAGGCCTAGCTATTCAGTCTTCTACAACATAATGGGACATGAAGATCATGTTGTTGACGGAGGAAAGCTTGTGCCACACAGCTAGGACTCCGGAAACACTGTAAGTCCTCGATAGTTTGCTGGGGTTCAATCCGACATGCGTCAACCTTATCAGACACATTTTCGGCAGGCTGAGACTGTGTGCTTAATTTAGGGTTTGGGCGGTTTAGGGTTCAGGGTCAAGGTTGAGGGTGAGTTCTAGGCTTCTAGGCTTCGAGCCTTTGCAACTACAAGGAGGCACGGAAGGAATCCGAACCAGGGTCCCCATACGCACCAGAGGGAATTTTATGCGCCCGAACTTATCCTAAGACTCTAAGCCCTAAAGCCCCAAAGCCTGGAACACAACCACAGACCCAGAATCCCCACAAGGAAGCCCTTTAAGCCCCAATCTTAAGCCAACATAGGCCATACTTAGATTCTAAGCTATCCATGCCTAAAGCATACTGTTCATGTAAAGACATATGCAGACCCTGAGGGCACTTGATGATCCCGAAACCTGTATCCCAAATCGAGAAGCCTTTCAGCTCAACGTTCTCTACATGGGTTCACTACAGATGGCATTAGGCTCATAGCTGACGATTGATGGCAGTGCTGGACACTACAAATTATGAAGTCAAATCTACCCCCTCGAACAGCTTATGAGACGTGAACCATCGATTTTCACGCATGGTCTCCCAGAATCGATACCCCATGTATATACGCACCCATACGCCTTAGGAACCCCATGCTAAACACATGATGAAAACCCATCGTGGGGTTTTACCACACCTAGCTTCCCCGCATGCTGTCTCAAACATTCCGGCGTCTCAGCTACCCAGCAGTTGCAACCTCGAACCCCAAACTCCAATCCTACCAAAGAGCGCATTACATGTGGAAGCTCAGCAGCTGATGACTTTCCTGGTTCAAAAAAAGATCAACTTTCGCAGTAGTCCGTGGTACTGTAGATGTAGATGCCACGACGTCTGAGGCTCTACGGTTATTTACTCAGCTACTATGCCTAAAATCCGAGGCATTGTGATGGCCCCCATACAGTAACAGTCCCTGCTAGTTGCCTGGTTTGCACCGAAATTGCGGGGCTCAACCCTTTAACAGCATTAGATAGCATTAGCCAGATGGGCCGCATGGGCCTTCTTCCAGAGCATTTCATGCATTGCTGAATCTGGATTTGCTCCGATTTCGCTGATGGAAACCTACAGCATGCGGTCTCTTACTGAGGGCTAGGAAGGAAGATACATCCCTAAGGGTCCAAGTACCTAACAATAATATACTTACCCAAACCCTGTACTATAATTACTATTCCCCAAAACCCAAGTACCTAATTATTGGGTACTTGGACCCTTCTGGGTATTGTAATAGAATTACATTCCCTTCAGCAAGGTGTTGGGCTGGTGCGGGACTTCGGGTTTTTGGGTTTAGGGTTTCGGGTTTAGGGTTTAGGGCGGTTCAGGGTTGAACAACTACATTTCACGGCATTGGCCCCTGAAATTGTCCCCAGTTCCGAACAGCATGTACCTATGTAGGATACACTTAGAAGTCTCCCATGATTTGGGATACTTTTTTGGGTGTCCCACTGGTGGAGGGATTGTAGTATAACCCTAAACCGAAACCCTAAACCCTAAACCCTTAGCGAAATTTTGGGAAACTACCACTTGGGGCATAAACCAAGGTAGGAGCTAATGGGGTGGAGTCCTTGTAACAAGAACCCTAATTTCTAAACCCTGAACACCCTGAACCCTAAAGCTGGGTTTACGCTTTGGGGTTTAGGGTACCCCAAAACTATACCAAACCCAAAAAGGAACTACACCGGAGGGTCCGGGTAATTACAGTATAGGTACTTCCAGGCCCAAGTCGCCCCTTTCCCTATTTGGTTTAGGGTTTAGGGTTTACGGTTGAATGAAGAACATCCTGGAAGACGATTTTCCAAAGAGCGAAACTGCTCTTAAACATGGCAGTCCCTAAGGGTGACCAAAATAATAGGGTTGTAGGGCCCAAATACCATGAATGTCATAGGATTTGGGCCCTACAGCCCTAATATTCGGGTCCTTGGACCCTGAGGGAGTTAAACGCAAACAGAAAGTAAGTGATTTATTCTTCCATCAAGCGCGCGCCGTGTCTCCTAGCATTGTGCTGCTTTCGTAAGGTTTTTTGTCGGAGGTTGTATTACGAATCCAGCTGAACTCGTTGCACGAAATCCAATCAGAATTAGGGGCGTGTTGCTTTTTCTAACGTTTCATTGCTAATTACTGCAATGGAACCTGTATTTCCCCCATCAGATAGTAAGGTCCTGATTTTGGGGGATGCGTTTACCAGCAACTTAGCTACAAGGAATTACCTGCCTCCAAACAAACCGATAACCCCAGGCAAGAGGCGTAGGAAGACTTGTTTACGTACCCTAAACCCCTAAACAAAAAGAGCCATTTTAGTTGAGCGAACTTGGGGCTTCAAAGGTTCTAATGCGAAGGTATTCAAACCCCTCAGTGCCCCTCCGGATTTAGGGGGCTTGGGGTTTAGGGCCTTAGGAATTTGGTGGTTCATCTTTGTTTTCAATGTCCCTCACTTGTGGAAATGAGGCGTTGTGGGCGAGGGCACAGGCCAAAACAAAGGACACTCCCCATTGGTCAGTTCTTTGGGGACCAGGGAAAGTATTGTACAATGGTATTGTACAGACTTCAAAATCTAGCTTTCGCTTCAAGATCCTACATTTGGCGGACCCTAAACACTAGACCCCACAGCTCATTCGGCAGGAAGCCGGGCAAACGGGCAAACGGCAGGATTCTGTTTGGTGCCCATCCCTCACGGATGCGGGGCTAGGGCTGTGCTTCCTTCAATGGTAAATCCTTCTGAAAATTCTCGATGGCAGATTGAACGTCGCCGCGAACCCTGGTGGAGCTTTAACATGATTGCGACAACCCTTGGTAGATTTACAGGGGGCGTCACAGTTCTGAAGCATCCACGAAGTCGTTTTTTTTCTCGTGAAAATGCGCTAATGTTGAAGCCTTGAGTACTGAAGTCACCACACAAACTCTAAGCCTTATAAACCCTAAACTAAAATCTAAGCCCCAAACACCCTGAACCTCGCACCGCAAACGTGTGGATGAGCTGAGCGGCGCCAGTGCATCGGTGTATGCACAAGAGTTCGGCTGCTGTCAGGGTCCTTATTCTTTGCAAACCTACGACAAAGGTTGACATTCTTTGTGGGCTGTATCTTATAAGGCATAATCTAACACAGTTTTAATCGGTGCCGAGAATACAAGGAACAACAGGGACTGCATAGGACTTCCGTCACTTTCCAGTCCGAACAGCAAAGCTGGCCAAACAACGAAAGCACATAGGATATGATTTTCCCTTGCCCTAGGGCTCCAGTTACCT